>MPDP01000159.1:0-48732 GCA_030869315.1 Colletotrichum cuscutae
TATTATAAAAAAAGCCCTTACCTAAGCCTATATTAATAATATAACTATAGCTAAAAGACTTTCCCCTGACGGAGTAATCTGCCGGGGCCGTACCGTGTATTACGTATTAGGGAAAACTAGGTATATTACGCTCTATACCTAACTACTAACTAAAATAGCTCCTAATTTTTTACTATAGTCCTCTTAAGTTCTAGCTATTTATAGGGCGAGCTTTACTTATTTTAACGTGTATAAGACCTCTTAGTATTAGCTTACGTAAATAACTAAGTTTATTATTATCTCTTTTTTTATATAAGTATTATTATTACTTAGGGGGTTCTATAAGAGCTATTTAAGGTGCTTATTTATTACTTTAACTTTATATACCTCTAGCCCGTTTATTATAACTATTATAACTAAGCTAGTATTAATATATTAAATCTTAATATCCGTATTAGCCCGGTTATTTATAATACTTATAATATTACTTAGCTAAATTCTATATTATTAAAAAGTACTTTATTACTTCTTAAGTATACTTATATTAGTTATAATAGCTATAATATTAAGTTAGCTAAAGAGGGTGCTTAGCTTAAGAAAAGTAAACTTATTAATAAGTATTTTTAGCTTACTAATTATTAACTATATACTAAGAATAAAATAAGTTCTTATTTAAATAGTAGTTTATATATTAATAAGTTTATTTAGTAAATTTATTTAGTTTAAATAGAGAGTAGCTTTAAGTAATATTAGAAATAATAAAGATAAAAAAATCTTTACGAGCTTTAGTATAGTAAAAAAGTAGTAAATATTAGCTTATTTAGCCCTTTTTTTACAAACCTCTACGTCTCTATTAAAGTTTAGAACCTTTATATTTAAAAAAGGCCGCTCCTAACTATTATAACTAACTATTATAGCTAACTATTTGTTACGACCTAATATACATAACTAAGACCAGGGCCCGCCCCGCAAGCTTATAGTAGCTACGGTATACTATATATATAAGAGTACGGGAACACAGGGTGACTCCTATAGAACAAAAGAACTATAGATAAGTTATATATAAATAAGAAATAGTAATTATATAATAAAGTAATTATTATAATTACCCTAAGTAAGCGCTTATTAATATTTACTAAGCAATTACTTAATAAATAAGAGTAATTACTAATAAAGGATATATTTATAGTCGGACTTAAATATAAAATAGACTTAAGCTAGGCTTAAGGATAGACTTCTATAGCTTCTTTAGTAATTAACTTAGTATTAGATCTTACGATCGCTTTTAGCTATTTTTATTAAAAAACCCCTTTAACTAAGACTACGATTAATTACTAAAGCCTTACTTACTTTTTAATTTATAGATATAGCTTTAGGGAAGCTATCTATAACTACGATACTATTTATTTAGTACTCGCAGCCTTAACTTCTGCTAACATACTCACTACGACTAGCTAGCCGTAATACTATTATGGCTAACTATTATGACTAACCTCTACTATTAACCTTTTTAATTAGTACTACTACGTAAAGAGTAGCTTACTTATCCTGAATTAAATAGCAGTTTTCGTATTAAAATTACTATATTATATTAAGCGCGTACTTAGGACATATTATACGTATTATGTAGTTAAAAAGTATACTATATTATATAATCTTTTTTAAAAGCGTGATCCTGTTTAGGTCGATCTTTTACTCTTATAAAGCCGGAAAAAAACTAGTATATAAGTTCTTTTCCCTTTAGGGCCGTTTAAAACGACTTTTATAATATAAGTACTATATATAGTAATAAGTAATACAATGGTTCTTAATTTAATATAATTATTATTATTAAATAGTACGCAACTCTCGGGTTTAAAGAGGCTCTTATTATTAATTAAATATATTATTTTATAAATATTTATTATTATATTTTATACTAAAAAATAAATACTATTTATAAGAGTATTAAAGATTATATTTGTTTCTAAGTCCTAGCCCTTTATAAGTATAGTAACTATATAGCCCTTATCGTAATTTATTAATAAGCTCGCTTTAAGTTAGTTAAAAAACCTTTTTAAAAACCTAGGTTTTTTAAGAGTTCTATCGTTCTTTAACTATTTAACTTTCTTAAGCTTATTATAAAATAATTTCTACTTATTTAATTTAATAATAATAAGGACTTTTTTTACTTAGCTTTTTAATATTTATATTAATAACTTATTAATATTTTAGTTTATAAATACTTATTTAAATCTTTAATATACTATTAGCTTTTATAAATATATTTATTTATATATTCTACTTTTATTAGCTACTCGGGCAGTTCTTAGTATTATTTATATAGTATTAATACATAATATTAGTAAATACTCACACTATCTTACTAAACTATTTTTTTAGATTTTCTAACTTTTTAACTTTCTCTTTTATAAAGTTCATAATTACGGATTATTAATAACGATATTAAGCGCCTAACGCTACTACCTTATAAGCCTGCGTACCTAGCTAAATTAGCTACCCTTCTAAGTAATAGTAGCTTATAATAGTATAGTATCGGAGATACCCTCGTTACTATTATTAAGAATAATACTAACTACTAATATCTTTAACTTCAACTCGTACATATATATATTCGTTACCTCGTTACCTTTATTAAAGTCGAAAACGCTACTTCCCTCGCTGTCTATTGCTGTCGCGCTATTGCTATCGCTATTACTATCTAACCGTCTACCTACTCTTAAGCATACTTTGTTAAAATACCGAGACGCTACTAATAGCTCGTCGACCCTTAGGGCTTCCTCGATAGCCAGAAGTTCGATCCTATAAGCATCATACTAGAGGGCTATAAATATATATAATTATAAAAGTATAAAAAAAATTTATCTTTATTATTTACGTTATTAACTATATTAAAACGTTTTATAAAAGTTAAATAAACCCCTCTTTATTTTAAACACTACTTAGTATATATGTCCTAAATAACTAAGCTAAATATATACATAATTTTTTTAAAAGTCCTAGTATTCGTTTTAAAAACTATTAATTTATCAAAAATCTCGTATATATATTAGTTCTATATAGAGTTAAGTTTAAACTTAATTATAATTAAAAAGTCGAGTATAGTAATTTTTTATTAATTTTTAAAATATTATATACTTTAGTTTAAAAATAAATAGATTATTACTCCTTATATTAATATTCTAAATTAACTCCGGTCTTTGTTTTATTAAAAGTTTAGTAATATTTATCTCGAACCGTATTCTTAATTACTATTTTAAAAAGTTAAAGTTCTTATTTTAATTATTTAATAAGTTATTATACGCTAAACTTAGAGCCGTCCTTAGTAGCTTTTTAGAATATGTGTTTATAAAAAGTAGTATTAACTAATTTTACTAACTACTAGGCGAGGAGTTTAATATACGTTATTATAGTATAGGGTCTTAACTAAGAGCTAGGCTTATAACTATTACGAGTTATAGTACGTAGTAATAAGTATACGGAGTATAGTAAAAGTAGCTTACCTATTAATGTAGAAATAGACAAAAGGAAAAGGTCTATATACACGATATCTGAGATAAACACGTAATACAGCACGTGACGGGCACTTCGTGAGATGCTGATTACGTGACAAATGACAATGGTCCTATAAGAAAAAAGAATGAGTACCAACGCACTAACATACCATTCATGGCTGTATTGTTACTTATTCACATAGCCCGATGTCTTCTTTTCCTTTTCTTTGTCTATTCTTATTGATCAGACCTTCCCATTCTCCGAAAATCTCCCATTGTCGGATTGGAAGTCCAATTCGACCTCGACGTACGGCCGACCGCGCAGGGGCCAATTACGGCCCCTACTTCCGATTATCGCAGCCTGCCCAACCTACGGTTGGAACCTCCCTTTGACACCTACGCAGCAGATTATATAGTCAATTGACCTACTTCGTCAACCCACGGTTCGAACCAATCAACCAATATCCCTGTGATAGGGATACCAACACCCACCATGTTCGAGCTTCTGGACTCTTCATCTTACTACCCCACATCTCTTGAGGTAGTCTCTCCGACCTCTGAAAAGACATTTCATGTCAGCCCGTAGAGTATACCACAAAGAAGAAGTTCACACAATGATTAATGGTCTTTGCCGGTTCACGTCCAATCTGGGGCTTTTGAATTTGGTACGTCGGAGGATGTCAAATATTACTAAGTCACCGACTGCCTTACCCAGAGCACTTGCAGATGGGACACACACTCACAAAGGTAAATTTAAGATAGCGAAAGTAGATAAAGCCTCACTTTTCATGTCATGCAAGCTCAGAAGAATCATTGGTCCACATGTCATCGCATTCTTGGCCTGCATCTGCAGTTGGTTGGTGGCGACAGGTGTAAGCGCCTACACGTACCTTCCAACAAAAGACGTGCATTCTCGGACCGGTGAAAGGCCAGACATCTTCCCAGCATCAGGCATCAATGGCGCAGCAGGTCGCATATCCTCGGCCAAAATAACGGGCACGCCAAGATCCATAGGTGTAGTCTTGCAGCAAAGCCCCCAATGCTAAGTCGTACTAACTTTCAAAGAAAGTGTGGCCTGACAATTTTCTTTTTAACCACCACACATTCCAAAGCTGCAGGAGGCCAACCATTTGATGCAAGTTGCAGCAACCTGTGTCTCAGCACGCGATGAGACTACAAATTTGCAAAAAGGCCTCGAGTTTTTGGAGTGGAATCTCTCCCACTTTGCCTACTATACCTAACGACCAACCTCTCTTACTCTATAATCATCAATATTCTCCCACGAAAGAGATAAACATGTCGGAACAGCAAGACGTCTACCGCATGTGCAGAGCACTATTCAAGGGAGAATCCAAACATTTGAAGAAGTCGCTGATTCGCAAGACTCTCATTGACAATCAGAGCGCTTTACATCACCTATTTACGAGATATGGCGAGATCAGGCTTACCACAACGATCCAGTCTCTCCTCAAAGCCGGAGCTTTCGAATCAGACCGTCGTGCCCAAGCTATGTTTCCCGAGCTATTCCAGACCACTCCACAGCAGGATGCGCAGAGAGAAGCATCTGAAGCCGACGCGGCAAAGTCTGTTGCTGAAATCTTGGGTGGTATGAGCCATGGCGAAGACGTGGAGCCAGCAGAGCCAGTGGCGCCAACGGCACCAACTTCGTTAGCGTGGGGCTGGGAGGTTCCGCCTATACCGGACCCGGATGATGAACTACCAATACAAGACGCGGCCGCTTCTCAGACAAATTTTGAGACGAACTGTAGTAACGAAGGTATGTTGCAGATTGTAACGTGTTGAAAGCCAACATTGACGGATTTTCCAAATCTTTACAGCGCCCTCCCGGACAGATCCCAAGATACCTTCCCTCTATCCAACATATCTCCCTTTCACCACTCAACATGCTATTCTTACAGCTTCCCAGAAGCTGCTCGAAGAATGTTGCTTCGATTTCGCAAAGAAGTGGTTCCCCGACGTGCTCCGAGGCAAAGGCTGGGAATGTGCGTCTGCGGTCGAGTTGACGAATTGGATCAAAATCTTCAACGCGGAGGTCCTCACGCTTCCCCCACAAGTCATCACCATGACAGACAAAACCATCAATGAGGTTCTTGCGCCGACCCATAAGTTACGACACACAGCAGTTCACAGATTGCCAACGACAGCCCGCGAAGTCATCCGACTGATCCGAGCAGGAGTTGAACTGACGGAGACTCTGCAAGACTTCACGCGGGCATCTCAGCTAGAGGATCTGATTCTTGAGGTCGACGAGAAGATCAAGACGATGGAGCTCACGAAGAATGTCTTGGAGGTTCGTGCTGCCGCCCAGCTCGAGGATATCCGCCGCCAGCGAGAAGACCTGGATAGACAAGAACGCGAGTTTATCGAGAGCATGATCAAGGAGGATGAGGAACACAAGACTCTCATTGGCAGCCTTCTTGAGACTGCTGTCGCTGAAATTCTGGAAAGGAAGAACGCCAAAAACCAGGTCTCCGATGGGGACGAGACTGATGGCCAGGATGTCTACCTCGAAGTTGGCGAGAGCACGAACAGGGATTCCGAAAGTTTGGAAAACAAGGATGACTCCAAAGATAGCAATGGGCTTTGGCGGAAACTAACAGATGCTTGGTCCGGAATGACTTTTGGTCCGAACAAAAAGTTTCTCTTTGGGGGTTTCTAGGGGTACGAAGAGTCGAACTAACACCACTTTGAGGCTTTTACTCGGGCTTGTTGGCAGTATGTTTTGCCGAGAGAATAATGATTGATCATCAAGCCAGATACTGCAATCTTCAGCATGGGCGGAGAAGGATGTACATGTGTACTTAGTTTATCATGTTTTCTCTTGCTACATGTATTGAGGATATCGAAGTTGTGATTATCAGCTGAACTATTCCACCGCGGCCATCAAATCTTTGGGCCCGGCTAGTTCTCAGATAGAAGTGACGGGTAGCGACGCACGGCCTCCGAGGATGTCGTTCGCGCCTTAGGGTGGGTGAGTGCTTTTGGACCTCGCGCTCACCGAGACCGCCGGCTGGCCGGAGGAAGAGTCTCAGAGGGACCGACCCCGCACTAGGCCAAATCAAGAGTGATGCGGGGCTGTCAGGAACCAATCAAAAGAGTCAATCTCAAGATGCAAAGGTCAATGCCCGTGCTTCCTCAGATCGACCTTTTGGACCCCTCATTGATGTTGTGTTCCCCGTTTGCGGAATGCAAAAGATAAAGATAAAACCAAGGTCGATAGCCAGATGGAACCAAAGATACTCCAGAACTGCAATTCTACGATATTAAAGATGCCCGGATGCCATAGCCGGTCGCACATAAGCGGATGTCACGTGTGACGGACAGCAAGCAGCGGCCCCGCCGTCGCCACCTTCCCGACCCCCCCGGCTTTATCAAATTTTCGTCCCGGGCCAGAAGGAAGAGGAAAAAAAATATGGCGAAGGGCGTGGGGCAATCACGCAAAGGGCGCTTGCCATGCCGCTTTGTTAGCCGGCTCCTTTTGCGTGACCTTAGTCGAGTGGTCCCTACATCTAGCCGCCGCTCGTTGTCACTGCCTTAACCTTTTTCTTTGACTGAACATACTTGCCGCGTTTCTGTTTCTGATACAATTCTGTGATTGGAATCCCCGGCCGACGACATGCCAAACATGAACGAGGAACAGCCTCTGCTGGTCGAGGACCCCATCTGCGAGGAAGACATCTCGAAGCACTTGCTCGACTTTGATCCCAACGGCGACCCTGAGAATCCCAGGGAATGGCCCGCACCTTTCAAGTGGACTCTGGTCGCATTGCTGGCTCTCACCGCGTTCACCGTGTACGACAACCATCAAACCTGATGTGTATTGCATCAAACATCTCGTGACCACATTTGAGCTGACATATGGCACAGCACTTTCACCTGTATCTCAGTCGTCCCTGTAGCCGCCCGCATCATTCAAGACCTGGACCAAAATGAAGGCACAAACTCACCGGCGAGCGCTCTGCTCGTCACAATCTGGGAGCTCGGTGAAGCCGCCGGCCCTCTCCTCATCGCGCCCCTTTCCGAGATCTACGGACGCTACCCCGTCATGAACGCCGCCAACATCCTCTTCATCATCGCCACCGTCCTCGCCGCTATCAGCACGAGCACCCCGCTCCTCATCGGCGCCCGCTGCCTCACCGGTCTTGCGGTCGCTTCTAATGTGTTGAACCCGGCCATCATTGGCGACATGTTCGTTCCGGACAACCGCGGCTCGGCGATGAGCATAGTATCTCTCGCCCCGCTCATCGGCGGTGCGGTCGGCCCCATGATTAGCGGCGCGATTGCGCAGACCCTCGGCTGGAGACAGGTTCTCTGGATGAGTGCTGGTTTGGCGACCGTATGTGAGATCTTGTTCCTCACTTGCTTCCGAGAGACGTATAAGATGACCATCTTGAGACGACGTGCCGCGAAGCATGCGGACGAGCACGGGGCACCGCTTCACCCTGCCGGAGTTGATGACCACAAGAGCCTTATTAAGCTATGGGAGTCGATCAAGCGGCCTTTCTACGTCTTGCTCAGGTCAAATGTTCTGATGGGACTGTCGTTCTTTGGGTGCATAACTTTCGCCTACTTTTACGTCATGTCCATCAGCTTGCCTGTCATTCTCCAAGATGTATATGGTTTCTCGCCTGCCCTCACCGGTCTCTCATTCATGTCCTTCAGTAAGTCCTACTCTGAACTTTTGCACGATACGTTTGTGTTCTAAAGGTCACAGGTATCGGTTCATTCATCAGCGTCATCGTCAGCAACTTCAGCCTGGATAGGATCTACGTGAAGCTTCGCGGCAACGACCCCGTCGGACGTCCCGAGTACCGGCTCCCACTCGTCATCATCGGCGCATTCACACTGCCCCTCTCCATCACCGCCTACGGCTGGATTGCGGAACTTCACCTTCCTGTCGGCCTTCTTCTCCTGTCGGTCGCGATGCTCGGCTTCACTCTTCTCATGGCCTCCCTTCCTCTCTCCGCCTACGTTGTCGACGCCACAGGCCTGTACTCTGCTTCCGCCATGACTGGTGTCATCGTGACGAGATGCCTAGCTGGAACTTTCCTACCCCTTGCGAGCGGACCTATGGTGCAGTCTTTCGGTTATGGTTGGGGTTTCACTATGCTGGGAGCTTTCAGCATCTGCCTGGCGCCCATCCCGGTGGTTATCATGAGATACGGTCACGTTTGGCGCCAAAAGTCCGAATACACGAGAGATGCCTGAAGACGTCATGAGTTACGATGCAACTATCATTAAAGCATATTGCCGGGAAGGAAAAGTGATTCACAACGCGTTATTGCTATATACAGTTTGGGAGGGATTTTCTACTTAACTTAGATTCGGCGTTATCGAGAGGCATACTTCAACAGCTTTGTGAATAGAATCAATTAATAGTCAATCATCATACAGAAGCATTGTCAGGCTTGTTTTTGTTCCCACTCTTGGAAGGCCTCAATGGCTTCTGCTACCGAGTCCCGCCCCATCAACTCCATCCGATAATCCTCATCCATTAACCGCCACCCCGTCGGCGACAACCCGTCCGACAGCGGTGCACCCGTCATCTCCGCATCGCGAGCCTCCTGTTCCGGCCCGTCACGAACATGATACCATTTCCGATTCGAAGTCGCGCCCTGCACGTTCAGCGTCGTCCGGTTTTTCCGAAGCGTCTCATACAGCTTCAAGATCCCGGGGATCTGTGGTACCATGTTTTCAGCCCCTGAGGAGTTCTTCAACAGACCAAAAAGCTTCCCAATCACGGCGCCGTCTTCAACAGCCATAGCTGCGCCTTGGGCTTGGTAGGGCAGACTTGGATGGCATGAATCACCCAGCAGAGCGAAGCAGCCCTTGGTCCACGTCTTCAACTCAGGATGCGTGCATAGCTTCCACTTTTGCACTCTCGGTATCAGCGAGATGAGCTTTGTCAATCTAAGTCAAGGATTAGTAACCACACGCGATGCGTGAAATCTTATCTGGCAGCTTCTAGAGCAGCCAGAAACTTACGTATCATCCCATCCGCGATAGCTTTCCCTCATCTCTTCGATGTCACCCTGTACGCGCTTCTCTCCCGGTTCCATGTTATCCGGCCTGATGAGCACAAGGTTAAACTCCCGCCCGCCTCTGACGGGGTAGAACACGGTGTGCTTGTCGGGTCCCATCCATACCGTAGCCTGCTTCCGCGCACAAAGGTCGTCGACCCGGGGATCATTCAGAGCTTTGAGGTAGTCAAACGGAAACGTAGCGCGATACGCCAGATCCCCCGTCTCAACAGGCGGCGAAGCCGTTCCAAGAAGCTGATCGCGACAAATAGACCAGAGCCCTAGCATCCATCATCAGCAAGCACAACGTCCCAGCCTGCGCATCCTACTCACCATCAGCACCAATGATCACATCCCCGCCGATATCATCCCCGTCCTCGAGATACACCCTCTTTTCGTCAAAATCAATCCTCTCCACATCCATATCGAGACACAGATCCACGCCAATCTCCTTGCACGTCTGCCACAGAATGTAATGCAAATCGGCCCGGTGCACAACCATCCACAGATCGCCGTACCGGGCCTGCGCGTCCTTGGCCGAGAGCGTGTGCAGGTGCGCGCCGTCTGCGTACCTACGGTACTCCATCCCGTCGATGACGACCCCGCATTGGAGGAGTTTGTCGAGGTAGCCTAGTTGTCTTGCGATTCTAGTCCCGTTGGGTGGGAGCTGAAGACCTGCGCCGATCTAGATAAATGTTAATTCAGATAAACGAGTGTATCACTGAGAGCGGGAAAGGGAATCGTGAATGGCACTTCGGTGAGCTTACCGGGACCAGTCTTTTCGCCCTCTCGAGAACAACCACATCAAACCCCTCTCTTCTACAGGCTATGGCGCAAGCGAGGCCGCCGAGACCTGCGCCGATGATGAGGACTCTCATATTGGCATTTGACCCTGGACGAGTAAAATTGCAGTCAGTTGGACCGGTGGCGATCACCTTGGATCATTTTGTTATCATCTAGATTCACAATCTGTCCTGTCCCATCACGTCCGTAGCCCACCCCCGCTACTTAAAGGGTCTCCGGCCTGAACCTGCATCATGCAGGAAACCCCGCGCCGGATCTCTGCCGCGCCCCACTACCGAACCGCTGAGTGTCATTCGCGCCGAACTCTGAGGGGCAAGTCATGCAGCGAGAACCAGTTTCTACGGAGTAAGAATCCCTTGAAAACCACCCATTTTTCGCAGGCTGGCGAAGTATCACCGGTAGACATCGCTTTCGGTGAAATCTGATTGGATAGGGGCTACCCTCGACGGCCTCGCGGGTTCTTACTTGCGGCCCGAGTCTGTTCACTCTGCCGCCCGACCTTGGATAACTGTTTCGCTGTTCCTTGAATAAGTAAGTTAAAAGGCACCCAAATGCCCCCACGCTTTTATCCTCCTGCGGTTCAGAACTTCAATCGAAACGTCTGAGCTTGGTCTGGTAATCGGAATTCCCGAATCGTCGCTTTCGGGCGGGGTTTCCCGAAGATGCCCATTACGTCGAAATAAGAAAGTACGGTAAATCCCCTCCAGTAAGGGAATCAACACCTTCTGCCATCTTCCCTTCGTCGGTACAAGCATCGGTGTCCTCGATTACTCATTCAACCTAGGTAAACCACCCCGGATTTCCAACTCTACTTTCTCGGTGACCTCTGGACTGGCATATCTCCGTGTCCGACATCTCCATGGGGACGTGGCAAGAACTCATCCGAACATGAATAGACTCCAAGATCCGCCACGTCCTGCCCCAAAGGTGATGATTTTGCTGCCTTTTCCCAATGACACCCAAAAGCACAAAATTCCCCGAAATCGCCGAACCGGTCTTTAGTTTTTCATCTCAACATTCTATGTGCTGCTCAGCGGCCAGCCGCGCGCTGCCGTACACGGGTACAGGGCATTCACGCCGCGCCGCGAACAATGTACAGATTGCCATAAAGGTCATGAGGCCCGTGATAGACCACCGGAGTCTGCCGACGGCATCTTCGGTCGCCGGGGGGCGGGGGGGGGGGGGGGGGGGGGGGGAGAGAAAAAAACACACGCCCCCCCCGCCCGCAGGCAGCAAAAGAAGCGAGCCACGCACGGACACGCAGAGGGGACGAGGTGAGCTCGAGGATACAAACAAACAGGGCGGCGGGGGGGGGGGGGGGGGGGGGCGGAAGAGAAAATAATCAGTCACCGACCGCCCAAGATGCATCAAAGACGAGCGATCCGCAAGGTTCCGAACTGAAGTGAAGTAGTTTGCTGGAATCGAATTTAAAAGCACGGCGCCGCGGCGTCGTGGAGTTGCGATTGCTTTGTGGAGAAAGGCAGCCCTTTTCCGATGCTCCTCGAGCTTATTGGGAATGGTGTCGGGTGTGCAACGATGGAACTCCAGGCCCTCGTGAGATATTAACACCAAGGGAGTGTATTTTACGGCAATCTCGTACGAACTGGTGAGTTTGGCTACACTATCGAGCGACTGAATGGGAATCTAGATGTCGGACTAGAGAGAACAAATATCAGAGACACGGCGGTAAAAGTGAGTGTTAGTGTTGGTATCCCTATCACAGGGATATTAGTCGATTAGTTCGAACCGTAGGTTAACGAAGAGATTAATTAAACTATATAAATTTCTACGTATATAGAAAAGGGAGGTTCTAACCGTAGGTTAGGCAGTCTGCGGTAATCGTAAATAGGGCCTCTTATTAGCCCCTACGTAGCCTCGGCCGTATACCGAGGTTAAATTAAATTTCTAATCTAATACTAACTTTCTCTTTTTTTTATTAATTTTAACTACTATAGTTAGAAGTATAATTCGACCTTAGGCCCATTTACTAAGTCGTCTCCTTTTCCCCTTTTTCTCTACTCTTTTTATATAACCTATCCTTTTATTTGTACGTTAACTTAACTATTACTTACGAATTACTCTAACCCCTTATTAAGTACTATTTTTTATAAAAGCGTTAGCGAGGTTATTATTATTATTAATTTAATAAATTTCGAAGATCTTATACCTTTTATACGATTACTTAAGGGCTATAATATTAATTATAAGCCTCTTTTTTTTTATAATCCCTAATTTAATAAGGTATTTATATAATAAATAAGAATTGGTATAAATAATTATTAGGATTAGTAAAAGGTTAAGTTAATTAGTAATCTTTTTTAGTATTATTAAAATTGCGTAAGTAAGGTTAATACTATTAACTATACTATAGACTTTTAATATAAGTATACTTTATATTACTCTCTTATTTTTAGTTAACGAGTAGTAAATTATATTACTTTAGATTATAAATTTATTCTTACTTATATTCTTATTAGCTAGGATAATAATATACCTTAATTACGAAATAAGGTCGTTATTATTTATAAATAACCTATTTATAAAAACGTAGAGCTTACTAATTATAAGGTTAATTAGGTAATAAATAAGGCCTTAATTAAGATTCGATTATTACTATTTAAGCCACTTATTAAGTACCTCGATATCTTATTTACTTAGCTTTATAGCCTGCGCTATTTTAGTATAATTAAAAATTATTTTAAGTTAGTATATACTTATAATATATACCCCTCGCATAAGCTTAGCTTTATATTATTTTTTAATATTAATTACGTTCGGATTTACGAGGCTAATTTTCTTATTTTACCCTTTTTATTAAAAAATAATAGTTTCTTTTTTAATTATAAGAATTTTACTATTAAACGCTAGTAGGTTATTTTTTATAAGGACTTCTTTTAGCTTTATTACGAAGCCTACTTTTTAGAGCTTTTTATTTTCTTTTTTTATAAAGTTAATATTAAATAGGCTTAATATATTATTAGTCTATATTCTAACAATTTTAAATTAGTTACTTATATACTTAGAGATTAATAAATACGGATTATACGTAAATATAATTATTAATAATTAATTAATATAAAAATCGTAGTATATAGCTTACTAATAGGTACCCGATTTTACGAGCTTATATAGTAGTTTAAGTACTTCGATAATCGTGCTTTCTAAGTACTAATTAGTTATTGTTTTTAGTAAATAGGCTAGGATTTTTCTTATGAGCCCTGTGGTTAATTGAGTATAGGCCTAGGTAATATTACGGCTCTAAATCTCGTATCCTTTTTTTTATAGTAATACTATTAGTACTATTATTAGCTATTAGTTATAGCGCTATACTATAAGTAATTGCGTAAGTAACGTCGCTTTTTTAACATTACCGTACCCCTAAATTATATACTTAGATTTTTTATATAGTTAGGGTGTTTTTTTTTTTTTAATTTTATAAACTATTTACGATTTAAATATATAGAGATTTATATACTTTTTTAGGTTATAAAGGATAAATTAATAGACCCCTCGATTATAAAGAGTATTTATTTTAATAAGATCTAATTCTTTATACGGTTTTTTAGTAGTTATAATTATACTTTCTTTGCGTAGTTTAACTATTAGTTTAAAATTAGCTTTTTTTTTATTATATAAAAGGTGTTAATTACCTCGTTATTAGTAATAAATTATTATATTAGGGCTTACTATTATAGTTTCTTACGACGTTTCGCTAGTAGTATTAATATCCTTTTAATAATTTCCTTTTTCTTATTATTTATTAGTACTATTATAACGATTTTGTTAAGGATGATTTCTTATGCCTTTGCTACGGGTTATACGGTTTCCCTTGGCTTTTTTTTTTATAAGTTAGAAATTACTTCGATAGGATTTATATAATATAGTCTAACTACCGTAATTAATATTTCGAGTAGCTAGTCGCAATCCCTCGTAATTATATAAGAACGCTTATTAACGGAAATTAATTTATATAACCTAGCTTATTATTAAATAGTTTTATACTATACTTATATATCCGAATTTAGTAATATATTTAAATTAGTCCCTATATTAGGCCTATTATGCGTAGCGATTACCTCGTTAATCTATTTTTTTATACTTACTTTACGTAGTACTTATATTATTTTTTTAACTACTTAGGCTCGTTAGCTTACGTTTAGTAACGGTAATAAGGCTAAGGTCGTTTTTAAATATACTCTAAATACTAAAAGCGTTAGTATAAGCCTATTAGGCCCTATAGTATTATTATAGTATTTAAGTACTATTTAGAAGTATTTACTATTAATAGAATCGGGATTTTTTTTTTAATAATTCTAAACGCCCTTTTTAGCTACTAGTGTGCCCTTTTTATTTTTTTAATATTATAGTGCGCTTTAACGAGTACGACTTTTAGTTATATACTATAAGCTGTCGTATTTTTTTTAAATTTTACTAACTTAAAACTAGTACTAACGTCGGTCCTAATACTATTTAGCGGTCTTTAGTATATATTAATCTAGCTTTTTTTTAGGGCTACTTATACTATTTTTATTTATAAATCCTAAAAGAATTACCTTATTTAAAATAATATAGCCTCGTTAATTATATATAGGACTAGTTAATTATTTAAGTAGAAGATATTAATAACGATTTTTTAATTAAAGTTAAGCTTATTACGTGATTTGAATTTAAATTTACATAGGCTCTGTATATTTATTTAGTATTAGTAGTATACTTTTATTAACTACTCTAGCGCTCCTATTTTAATATTATTATTATCTAATTACTTTAGGAGGTTATATAGCCTCGTGATTAATAAGTAGCTAAACCTCTAGTATAGTTATTAGAGCCTATTTTTTATTAAATAATTAATTAACTTTGTATTATTAATAAGCTTTATAAACGCGTACCCCTATTATCGTTCGACTATTTTAAAATATTTATTATTAGAGATTCTGTTTTTTATATTATTAAATATAATACTTAGTTAGTCTATGTTTTTTAAATATAAGAGAAATGGGGTATTAATAAGTAAAATATAGAAAGTTATTATTTTAAAGTACGTCTTAACTTTTACTATACCTAGGGCGACGATTTTTTTACTTAAGCCGAAGTTAATTTTTATAATACCCGCTATTAACGTATTAAACGTTACTAATATAATTTTTTATAGCACCTAGAATTACTCTTTTTTTTTTATTAACTATTACGATACCCTAGTATTTAGAATAATCTTATAGAAATTATTTAGGCCGTACTTTTTACTCGTATAAAATACCTATACAAGCTTAGTATTTAAGTAATTTAAGTAATATAAAAACGCTATTAGATTTGTCTTTTTATTTATTTTTATATCTATTACTTAAGAGACCTTCCCCTACTATCCGTAAATAAAAGCTTACTTATTAAGAGCTTCTATTACTTTTTATTTGTTTAGCTTTATATATCCTCCCGAGGCTAACGGGGCGAAAAAAGAGTAGTTAATCTTATTAATTTCGTTATAATTTAATTTATTAATATAGGGGGTAAAATCTTTTTTATTTTCTAAATTTCTTATGGGGTACTAATACTCTAGGTTATTAATTTAGCTACTTTTACTTAGTTCTATACCCCCGGATTTGCTCTTATATATAACGAGGAATTAGTTAAACTAACGAGGGCTAGTTTTATTATTTACTACCCTCGACTTTTTATATTATTCGTACGATTTAGTACGCTCTTTTTTAGAGTAGTTACTTAACTAATATTTATTTCTTTTATAAATAAAATACTGCTTTTTTTATTACCCTATTTATAAATTAAATCTCTACTTATTTAACGAATCTGGGCCTCTTTATTAGCGATTATTGTACTTAGTTTTTTTTTTTTTTTTATTATATGTCCGATTAACCTAATATTATTAGTAAGGGCCGTCGTATACTTAGAGGTAGGTTTAGGGCGGTATTTTTATTTTAATATTAAAACTAGATTTTAGTTTTAAATAGAGCGTTTTATAGTTTTTAAGTACTTAGTATAGGGTTATTTTTATTTTTAGTATGCGTTAAACTATAGTATATAAATATCTAACTTTTCGCTTATTAGTCCCCTTATTTAGCTAGGTTTTTATTAGCTTATTAATTTAATTAATAAGCTTTTTAAGAATTTTTATTTATAATTTACTCTCTATTATCTTAGTTATAAATACAAAAGAAATTGCCCGTAGTTTAGATAGGAGCTTTAGATTCTTATTATAGGTCTCGAAGCGGCTTTAGATTACGTTAATAATACTAAGAAAGTCGTTCTAATTAAAATTACGTACTATTTTATAATAATAATTAGAGGCTTTGTTTATAAGTACGATATTAATTACTAAATAGTACTAGTATTCTCTAATTCTAACTTTTTTATAATAATCGTAAAATATTATTAAGGTTTTCTATAAAACCTCGTACTTTTCTTTAGAGTATAATTTCTTTTTTAAAAAGATCTTTTTAAGGTTTATAAATTACTTTATATTTATTACTAAATTTTTAGTATTTATATATAATCTTTACGTCGCTACGTATTATTAATAACTTTGGGTAGTTTATTTTTTTTTATTAGCCTATTAATACCGAATTTTATATTAATAATAGTAACGAGCTATAGATTAAAATAAGTAGAATTATTAATTATCGTGCGTTTAGTACTATATTTTACTTTTATATATTTTTTTATAATAATAGATTATTATTAGTAATTATAAAAAGGAAATCCGGGTTATTTACCTTTTTTTTAAATTTATTAAAGTAATTATACGCCCTATCGACTTATACCTAGGTCTATAGTACGAATTCCTTTTTTATAATCGTCGCTACTAGGATTTTATAAAGTTCTTATAATTATAATTATATTAATAATACCCTTTACTTATAAAGGAATTTATTAACTACTTTTATAATTCTTAAGCTTATACTCGCGAACTATTTATCTAGTTAATAACTAAGGTCGTTTATAATTTTATAAAATAGGGGTTGCCCCTATAGCCTTTTATTTTATAAACCTTAGTTAAATAAATTAATACTACGTTAATTTATTTACCGTTAGGTTAATTTACGATTCTATATATTTACGTCCCCTAATAATCCAGGTTAATATTTACTTACTTATAAAGGATCGGGATTTTATTTAGGATCGGGTTTTTTTTTTCTTTACCCTAACTCGCTAAGGGTTGTGCCCTAGCTTATGCCCGTATTAGTAATCGCTAGTATATTTAATTTTAATAGGGATATATTTAACTTACGTACTAGCTATAATAAACCTATGCTTTTACTACCTAACGAATTTATTAAGGTCTAAGCGATTCTCGTTTCCTCTTACTATCTTATTACTACTTTTATTTTTATTATTTTTAATAACTACTACTAACCCTCTAAATTATTAAATATTATACTTACTAAGGCTACCCTTCTCGTTTAGTATAAAAGGGTCGATTTTAATAGTCCCTTTTTTTAGTAATAGTAATAGACGTTTATATTACTATAAGAAGACGAAGTAATTAATCTCGGGGTCTTTATTAATTATTAATTTCCGCTACTTTATATATTTCTAATCTCCTAAGCCTCGTATTTTATATAATTTCTAAATTACTTCTTTTTTTATTTTACTCTTTTTAAAGTAGTATTTTATAAAAATAATTAAAAATAAACGCTAAGTAGTTCGTAAAGGAGTTAGATAGGTTATTAAGTACGGTTAGTAAAGTTAAGCCCTTTTTTTTATAAGATTACGGACTTTGCGGACTTTGCGAATTTTAAGAACTTATTAAAAATACTACTTATCGCTCGTACTTAGTAAGGTTAGATACTTTAGAGATCTTTTTTTTTATAGCCTCTTAGTACCCTTTTTTATAGGTTTTTAGGCAGTCTTTTTTGTAATTTAATTATACTAATTTAGTAATTATTACTCGTTAGTAATCCTTTCTATTATTTAGACTTACGGGCCGGCTGCGTAGAGGTTATATTAGTAAAAAAGCTACTTAAGGTAGTGGCAAAATAGTAGCCGTATAAGCGGTTTTATTAATTAGCGTATTTTAATATAATAGACGTTAACCTTTTATAAGTAGTAAAAGGCTATGATTATTCGATTTTGTACGGTATTTAAATATTACCCCTTTTTTATTTATTTTTATAAGGTTAATTAGTACGAATTTCTTATCCCGTGCGGTATTAAGAAGTCGTTTTTTTTATATAATAAGATACCTTGCTGATTTATAATAGTAGAATTTAATTACTAATTAGTATTAGTATCCTTATTATAGGGATATTAGTTAATTAGTTCGAACCGTGGGTTAATAAAGAGATTAATTAAACTATATAAATTTCTGCGTATATGGAAAAGGGAGGTTCTAACTGTAGGTTGGGTAGTTTGCGGTAATCGTAAATAGGGCCTCTTATTGGCCCCTGCGTAGCCTTGGCCGTATGCCGAGGTCGAATTGGACTTCTAATCCGATAATTAGATCCCCGGCGCCTCGGGCGGCCAGTACTCCTACTGCAAGTCCTTCGATGGGTTCGCTTCTATCGGGCCGGCCATCTGGTCGCCGGGTGTTATTCCGGATCCGCATGCGTTGCGGTTCCGCACCAGGGTCAACGGGAAGGTCGTCCAGGAGACGGAGACTTCTGACATGATTTGGTCGGTGGCGCAGGTTATCGTGCATCTTTCGCGAGGGACGACGTTGAGGAAGGGGACTGTGATTATGATGGGCACGCCTGGGGGCGTTGGGTACTCGCGCGGTGTGTTTTTGAAACATGGGGATGTTGTTGCAGTTGAGATTGATGGTCTCGAGAGGATCCAGAACGAGATTGTGTTTGAGGGAGCCCATGTAGCGTAAGCGGAGCGCTTGTCGTCTAAGACCGGGAAGCCGGGATGATATTCTGTGATCAAGGGAGGGCTTCTTGAACTTTTAATGTTTTCATTGAAGGCCGACTCCTTTCTTAAATTCAGCTAGCCATTCAGGGATGTCTGCAGCCGTTTGATTCCACGGGTCATCACTGGCAAATATGAGTCAGTGATCTTACAATGTCATACAGGGCAGTACTTACTCATCGAAAATTACCCATCTTGCATGGTATCTAAGCTCATCATCTGAAGGGATATGCATGTTAGGGTTCTGAGGCGAAATGGTGGTCGCAACGAATCGTGATAGTTCCCCTTCCAAACGAGCATATCTGTTAGGGTCGTTCAAGAAGAACGGCATATCAGTGCCTCTTGAACGCTCAGATCGTCTAAGTGAGTGTCCAGATCCTTCAAAGATTGATTTGGCCGTTTGCAGCCGCGTGTATAAGTCACTGGGCTTCCTTGACATAGAATCAAAACTGAAGTCTGTGGAGGTGTAATCTTGATCGTCGACGGGGTCGCAATAGCTTGAAGACATCTGTGTGTGAGCTGATCCGAATTGAGTGGTTGCTCGTGCTTTGCCAGCCGACATTGGTATAAGCCTCTCTGCATCTCCTGTCAACCGGTTCAGCTCAGCTAGCCCTGTAAAGAAGCTGCTGAGTTGACTACCAGATGTGTTCTCCACGGAATCTAGACATGGTACTAGTTCTTCATAGGAGTCTCCTTTAAAGGCTTCAGCCCTATGACGTAGAGGTGCCAGCCAGGATGTTGACTTCCACATGAGGCGGACTATAAATCCAGCAAATCTTCTCGATGGGTTCGTCGATGCCGACTCTATTCTGTTCAGAATGACGCAAGCTTCCTGCTGAAGATTGTCATCAGAGGGCGTGAGACCTAGAACGAGGTGCTCTCTGAGATGCCTGCACAGCTGAGCCTCTAGTTCGCAGTCCTCAAAGATGTCCGTCTTGCCAATTATCTGGAGTTGAGTCGCGCGAAGTTTGGCTAGTTGATAGCATTGGTTCATGGGACGTAGACGCGCCTTTTCAGATAATTCCGTATCATTCATCAACAAGTCTCGAAGCCAGGATGACGCATTCGGCGTGCCGCTGGGCCTGAAAAACTCGGAGGCGTACAAGATGGTACAAGCCTCGTAGATGATCTCATCGTCCGAGGGCAGTCGTTCGTGTTCCTCAAAGTAGTTACGAACAAAGTATTCTACTTCAAGCTTGAGGAGTTCGTATGCGCTCGGTGCGGAACCAGCCGGCGAAACACTTGCGCAGTAGGGCACCGGCGCACTTTGCTCAAACTGGATTACGCCTTGGGGAATGGTGAGTTTTGGAGGTTTCAAGACTGGGCAGGTTTCACTTACAAGGAGGCACCGCGTTATCGACTTTTGCGAGAATTTGGGGCTCAAAACCCCAATCCCCTTTCCAATTTGACATATTGTTCCCGTCGTCTCGATAGTGATCCGCAATATGGTCCCCGCGCGTCGCCCATGAATCAAAGGTGGTTCCACAGAAGCCACATCTTGATCGAATCTTGTCCGTGGTAACCTTCCAAGTCTCTGCGGTTTTAGACATCTGACTTGTCTTGTGTACAAGTTTCAAATGTTGCCGGAGATGGTCTTTTCGGTAGTACGTACGCTCTTTGACCGGTCGTTCCGAGCAGGCTGCTTGGTGGTGGTTGTCAAGGTGCTGTTGGGTTGGGTTGGCCTCGTCGCAGAAGACGCAAATCACCCCTTTCTCAGGGTGTTGTGTGGTCGACCCGTGCGGAGAACATACCCATTCCTCAAGTGAGAGGTGAAGGGACTTTTCGTGTCTTTGCCAGTCGTACTTTGTCTTGAAGGTTTCGGCGCAGAAGGTGCATTGGTAGGTATTGATCTGTCGAAGGCTCAACCTGTTCCCCCTTCGTTCTTTTAGCATTGCTCGTCTTCTCCGACGATTCGAGTCCTTCCGGAGTGCCTCCATAGGAGTCGGAGATTTTCTAGAGCCATGGGAATATGCCGAAGCATTGGAATGCGACCCCCCACTTGACTTAGATGTGCCAACGCTACTAATGCTCGAGGCGTTCTCCCAAGATCCTGCCGAAGACCGAGAGCGGCCCAAGAGTCCCGGACGTTTTGATGATGCAGCGACTGCGCGAGAAATATCGGCAGCTAAAGCAGGCTCGCTATCTGGTGGAGAGTGCTCCCATCGTTGCATCGGGTTCATTTGCTCGAATGCCATGGGCGTCGGTCGTCGAACGGGCACGTCTATGGGACTAGAACCAGCCTCGGTCCGGGCCGGCGTGGAGACCCCGCCTGGGCGAATCTTCCTGCGACGACGAGTATTGGCGAACCAGTTTATCAGTTGCTGTTTGCTCAACCCTGTTTGCTTCAGTAATCGCTCGGCCTGATCCGGGGTCGGATACGGATGCCTCTCGTGGTTTTCGAACCATGTTTTTAGGACTCTGATGTTTGCTGATGTGAAGCGACTGCCGACTTTCGTTCCGCCCTCCGTGGTATTCGGCGTGTCTTGTAGTGGCTCACGTTCTTCGAAGAGTGGGACACCACCAGACACGCTTGAAGATGCAGATATCCGTCCGTCTTCAGATTGTGTTCCATTCACTGCATCGTCGGGATTTCTCGAGTCTTTGGGAAACATATCGGAAAACGCTTCGTCGGAAAGGAACAGACTGAGGTCGAAATCATCGTCCACCTCATTGGACCGCGCATCTGTCAGAACATTGTCGGCCATTAACAATGGCTTTTCCATCGCTTCTTCCCGTTGAATGACTTGAAATAGTCACAGCGAGCGCAGATACGAAGGTTCTCTAGTCTTGACAGGAATGCCTCAACGTGACGCAGTGAAGTTGGCCGATGTTGGTCGGGGGTGGGGGTTTGAAGGAATGGGGATGCATTGATCACAGCGAGGTGGGGAGGTTGTCAAAGAAGGGCGGTGATATGGGGCGCTAATCATGCAAGCAAGATCCCATCGCCATTCCGTCGGCGCCTTACTCATCTCGGACTTTGCTGACCAAATCCTGCTGTACTTGCCCCAAACTTGATTGCCTTTGTGTCGGATCGGAAGTCCAATTCGACCGCGGCATACATTCGATTGCGCAGGGGCCAATTAGGGGCCCTATTTAGGATCATCGTAGCCAGCCCAACCTGCGGTTAGAACCTCCTTTTTATACCTACGTAGAAATTTATATAGTTAAATTAATCTCTTTATTAACCCACGGTTCGAACTAATTCCCTTATAATAAGGAAACCTATACTAATTAGTAATTAAATTTTATTATTATAAATTAGTAAAATATCTTACTATATAAAAAAGATAACTTCTTAATACTATATAGAATAAGAGATTTATACTAATTAACCTTATAAAAGTAATAAAAAAGGAGATAATTCTTAAATACTATACGGAATTAAGTAATTATAAACCTTTACTACTTATAAGAGGTTAACGTTTACTACGTTAAACTATATTAATTAATAAAACTATTTAAGTAACTAATATTTCGCCGTCGCTTTAAGTAGCTTTTTTATTAAATAACTTTATTATAGCCGGCCTACGATTAGAAATTAATTAGCTAAATTAGTAAAAGGAATTACTAGAGAGTAATAATTACTAGATTAACGTAATTAAACTACGAAAAACACTGCCTAAGAAACTATAAAATAGGGTACTAAGAGGCTATAAAAAAAAAAATCCTTAAGGTATCTAACCTTACTGAGTACGAGTAATAAATAGTATTTTTAATAAGTCCTTAAGGCCCGCGATTTTATAAAAAAAAGAGGAGAGCTTAACTTTACTAACCGTACTTAATAACCTATACAAATCCTTTATAAGCTACTTAGTATTTATATTTAACTATTTTTATAAAATACTACCCTAAAAGAGGTAGGTTAAGAAAAAAAGCTATTTAGAAATTACGGAGAGTACGAGGCTCAGGAGGCTAGAAGTATATAGAATAATAGAAATTAATAACTAATAAAGATTATAAAACTAATTACTATATCTTTTTATAGTAATATAAACGTCTACTACTATTATTAAAAGGGGGCTACTAAAACCTATCTTTTTATATTAAATAAAAAAGAGGTCTTAGTAAGTACGATAGCTAGTAATTTAAAAAAGTAATAATAATTACTAAAGATAGTAAAAACGAGAGTAGTAATAAAACGGCAAGAGGAAGTAAGAATCTCTTAGACCTTAATAAATTCGTTAAGTAATAAAAGTACGGGCTTATTATAGCTAATACGTAAATTAAATATATCTTTATTAAGATTAAATACGCTAACGACTACTAATATAAGCATAAGCTAGAGTACGACCTTTAGTAAGTTAGGGTAAAAAAAAAAAAAAAAACCCGATCTTAAATAAAATCCCGATCCCTTATAAATAAGTAAATATTAACCCGGATTATTAAAAGACGTAGATATATAAAATCGTAAATTAGCTTAATAATAAGTAAATTAACGTAGTATTAATTTATTTAACTAAGGTTTATAAAAAAAAGGGCTATAAAAATAACTCCTATTTTACGAAATTATAAACAACCTTAGTTACTAACTAAATAAATAGTTTATAAAAGTAAGCCTAGGAATTATAAAAGTAATTAATAAATACTTTTATAAGTAAGGGGTATTACTAACGTAATTATAATCGTAAGAACTATACAAAATCTTAGTAATAACGATTATAAAAGAGGAATTTATACTATAGAACTAGGTATAAGTTAATAAAGTATATAATTATTTTAACAAATTTAGAAAAAAGGTAAATAACATAGATTTCCTCCCTATAATTACTAACGGCAATTTATTATTATAAAAGGATATATAAAAATAAAATATAGTACTAGAAGTATAATAATTAATAATTCTACTTATTTCGATCTATAGTTCGTTATTATTATTAATACGAAATTCGGTACTAATTAGCTAATAAAAAAGGAGGTAAACGACTTAAAGTTATTAATAATACGTAGCGACGTAGGGATCGTATATAAATACTAAAAATCTAGTAATAAATATAAAGTAATTTATAAACTTTAAAAAGATCTTTTTAAAAAAGAAATTATACTTTAAGGAGAAGTATAAGGTCTTATAAAAAACCCTAATAATATTTTATAATTATTATAAAAAGGTCGGGATTAGAGAATATTAGTACTATTCGGTAATTAATATCGTACTTATAAGCAAAGCCTTTAATTACTACTACGAAGTAGTACGTAATCTCGATTAAAACGACTTTCTTAGTATTATTAACGTAATTTAAAGCCGCTTCGAGACCTATAATAAGAATCTAAAGCTCTTATCCGAGCTATGGGTAATTTTTTTTAATTTATAGCTAAGATAATAGAGGGTAAATCGTAAGTAAAAATCCTTAAAGAGCTTATTAATCGAATTAATAAGCTAATAAAAACCTAGCTAAATAAAAGAACTAACGAGCGGAAAGTTGGATATTTTTATACTATAATTTAATACGTACTAGAGGTAAAAATAACCCTATACTAAATACCTAAAGACTATAAGACGCTCTATTTAAAACTAAGATCTAGTTTTAATATTAAAGCGAGAATATTATACTAAACCTATCTCTAAGTATACGACGGCCCTTATTAGTAATACTAGGTCGATCGGATATATAATAAGAAAAAAAAAAAAGCTAAGTATAGTAATCGCTAGTAAAAAGGCCTAGATTTATTAAAGAAGCAGAGATTTAACCCGTAAATAGGGTAATATAAGAAGTAGTATTTTATTTATAAAAAGGATATATATTAATTAAGTAATTACTCTAAAAAAGAACGTACTAAATTATATAAATAGTATAAAAAGTCGAGGGTAATAAAAAATAAAACTAGCCCTAATCGATTTAACTAATTCCTTATTATATATAAGGGCAGATCCGGGGGTATAGAACCTAGTAAAAATAACTAAATTAACGGCCTAAAATATCCGCTAAGAAACTTAAAAAATAAGGAAGACTTTATACCCTATACTAACGAATTAGATTATAATAAAATTAATAATATTAACTACTCTTTTTTTATTTTATTAATCTCTAGAGGATATATAAAAATAAATGGGTAAAAGGTAGTAGAAGCTCTTAATAAGTAGGCTTTTATTTATAAATAGTAAGAGAAAGTCCCTTAAATAACGGGTATGGAGAGGGGTAAAGGGGGTAAATTATAATCCGGCCCGCTAAATTTAATAATACTAGATTTACCTCTCTTAATATTTAAAAAGAAATTAAGTACTAAGTAATTATAATAGTAACTAGGGGGGTCCTTTTTATACTACTTAGATTACTTAAATACTAAGCTTATTTAAGTATTTTATATAAGCGAAAAGTATAGTTTAGAAACTTTTTAAGGGATTATCTTAGATACTAGGGTATTATAATAGTTAATAAGAGGAAAAGGGCAATTCTAAGCACTATAAAAGATCGTATTAATAATACTTAATATATTAATAATAAGTATTACGAGGATTAGTTTCGGCCTAGGTAAAGAAATCGTCGCCCTAAGTATAGTAAAAGTTAAGACGCACTTTGGAATAATAACTTTCTATATTTTACTTATTAATACGCTATTTCTATTATATTTAAAAAACATAGATTAACTAAGTATTATATTTAATAATATAAGGAATAAAATCTCTAATAATAAGTACTTTAAAATAGTTAAACGATAATAGGAGTACGCGTTTATAAAGCTTACTAACGATATAAAGTTAATTAATTACTTAATAAAAAGTGAGCTTAAACGATTATACTAAAAATTTAGCTACCCGTTGGTTACGAGGCTATATAACCTCTTAAAGCGATTAAGTAATAATAATATCGAAATAGGGGCGCTAGAGTAGTTAATAAAAAAGTACTACTAATACTAAATAAATACGTAAAGCCTATATAGGTTTAAATTTAAATTACGTAATAAGCTTAACTTTAATTAAGAAATTATTATTAACATCTTTTATTTAAATAATCGGCTAGTTTTATACGTAATTAATAAAGCTATATCTTTTTAAATAGGGTAATTCCTCTAGGATCTATAAATAAAAATAGTATAAACTATTTTATAAAAAAACTAGATCGATATATACTAAGGACCGCTAAATAGTATTAAAACTAACGTTAGTACTAGCTTTAAGTTAGTAAAATTTAGGGAGAATACGACGGCCTACGGTATATAGCTAAAAGTCGTACTTATTAAAGCGTACTATAGTATTAAAAAAATAGAAAGGGTATATTAGTAATTAAAAAGGGTATTTAAAATTATTAAAAAAGAAAATCTAGATTCTACTAACAATAAATACTTCTAAACGGTACTTAAATACTATAACAATACTATAAGGCCTAACGGGCTTATACCGACGCTTTTTATATTTAGAGTATATTTAAGAACGACCTTAGCCTCGTTATTATTACTAAACGTAAGTTAACGAGCCTAAGTAATTAAAAAAATAATATAAGTACTATGCGAAGTAAGCGTAAAAAGGTAAGTTAATAAAGTAATTACTATATATAATAGGCCTAATATAGGGAGTAATTTAAATATATTATTAAATTCGGATATATAAGTATAGTATAAAATTATTTAATAATAAGCTAGGCTATATAAATTAATTTTTATTAACAAGCGATTTTATATAGTTATAAGGGATCGTAACTAACCCCTCGAAATATTATTTATAGTAATAAGACTATATTATATAGATCTTAGTAAGGTAATTTTTAACTTATAAAAAGAAAAAGAACTAAAAAAAATTATATAACCCGTAGTAGAGGTATAAAAAATTATCTTTAATAAAATCGTCGTAATAGTACTAATAAATAACAAGGAAAAGAAAATCGCTAAAAGGATACTAATACTACTAGCGAGATATTATAAAAGACTACGATAGTAAGTACTAACGTAGTAATTTATTACTAATAACGAGGTAATTAATACTTTTTATATAGTAAAAAAAAAAAGCCGATTTCGAGCTAGTAGTTAAACTATATAAAAAAAGCATAATTATAATTATTAAAAAGCTATATAAGGAATTAGATCTTATTAAAATAGATACTCTTTACGATCGAGGGGTCTATCGATTTATCCTCTATAACCTAGAGAAGTATATAAACCTCTATATATTTAAATTATAAATAGTTCGTAAGATTAAAAAAAAAGAACACCCTAGCTATATAAAAAGTCTAAATACGTAATTTAGAGGTATAGTAACGTTAAAAAAGCAACGCTACTTATATAATCGCCTATAGTATAGCGCTATAGTTAATAATTAATAATAGTACTAATAGTATTACTACGGAAAAAGGGGTACGAGATTTAGAGCTGTAATATTACCTAGGGATATACCTAATCGGCCATAGGGCTCATAAGGAAAATCCTAGCTTATTTACTAAAAGAAATAGTTAATAAATACCTAAAAGGTACGATTATTAAAGTACTTAAGCTACTATATAGGCTCGTAAAATCGGGTACTTATTAGTAGGCTATATATTACGATTTTTATATTAATTAATTATTAATAATTATATTTACGTACGACCTATACTTATTAATTTCTAAGTACGTAAGTAACTAATTTAGAATCGTTAGAATATAGACCGATAATATATTAGGCCTATCTAATATTAACTTTATAAAAAAAAAGGATAAGGAGCTTTAAAAAACGGGCTTCGTAATAAAACTAAAAGAGGTCCTTATAATAAATAACTTATTAGTATTTAATAATAGGATTTTTATAATTAAGAGGGAAACCGTCGTTTTTTAATAAAAGGGGTAAGGTAAGAAAATTAGCCTTATTAATCTAAATATAATTAATATTAAAAAGTAATATAAGGCTAAGCTTATGCGAGGGGTATATATTATAAGTATATATTAGCCCGAGGTAACTTTTAACTATACTAAAGTAGTATAAGCTATAAAACTAAATAAATAAGACGTCGAGGTACTTAATAAGTAGCTTAAGTAGTAGTACTTAAATCTTAATCAAAGTCTCGTTTATTACTTAATTAACCTCGTAATTAATAAGCTCTACGTATTTATAAATAGCTTATTTACGAATAATAAGGACCTTATTTTATAATTAAAGTATATTATTATTCTCGTTAACGAGAGTATAAGTAAGAGCGAATTTATAATATATAATAATATAATTTACTACTTATTAATTAAAAATAAGCGGGTAATAAAAAGCGTACTAGCGTTAGAAGTTTATAATATAGTTAATAATATTAACCTCGCCTACGTAATTTTAATAACGCTAAGGAGAATTACCGATTAACTTAGCCTTTTACTAATCCTAACGGTTATTTATACGGATTCTTACTTACTATACGAATATCTTATTAAATTAGGAACTATAAGAGAAAAAAAGCTTATAATTAATATTATAGCCCTTAGGTAATTATATAAAAAGCGTAAGATCCTTAAGATTTATTAGATTAATAATAATAATAACTTTATTAACGCTTTTATAAAAGTAGTACTTAATAAGGGGATAGAGTAATTTATAAATAATAAAAAAGTTAATATATAAATAAAAAAATAGGTTATATAAAAAGAATAAAAAAAAGAAAGAAAAGGAAACGACTTAATAAATAGGCCCGAGGTTAAATTATACCTCTAACCGTAGTAATTAAATTAATAAAAAAAAGAGAAAGTTAGTATTAGATTAAAAATCTAATTTAACCGCGGTATATATTCGATTATATAGGGGCTAATTAGGGGCCCTATTTAGGATTATTATAGCTAGCCTAACCTACGGTTAGAACCTCTTTTTTATACCTATACAGAAATTTATATAGTTAAATTGATCTCTTTGTTAACCCACGGTTCGAACTAATTCCCCTGTAATAGGGAAACTTATACTTTGGTTCAAATGGAACAGATGATGATCTATGCAATGGGTCTGGATGGCTTGAGAAAAGGAATAAGACGACGCTTAATGA
Source organism: Colletotrichum cuscutae (assembly GCA_030869315.1). NCBI lineage: Eukaryota > Fungi > Ascomycota > Sordariomycetes > Glomerellales > Glomerellaceae > Colletotrichum > Colletotrichum cuscutae. The sequence continues at coordinate 29,098 of MPDP01000159.1, forward strand.
GACAAAACGAGCAAAGCAATTAGCAGATGGCTTAAGTTTCGTGTTTTCAACGGCAAAAGAGAACAAGTTGCATGTGCCAAAGTCTATTGTTATCTTTCTTCTTACGAATGGTAATCGACAATTTACACCACAAATCGCTCAACAACGAGAGCGATGAACAAACATTACACAAGGAATAGACAAAATATGAGCCAGGACTTACTGAGACATCGGAAACAAGACACAAACAATGATACCGAGTAAAGCCAGAGACAGCCGTGATCTAGACAGAGGCAGGCTGTCTGCTTTAGAAACCTCGCTTGCATTCGCATCACATGCGGTTTCCTCATGGGTTTTCGGGCCTTATTCATGCTCATTCCCTACCCCACCTCAGATGCACTCCATATTTCCACCACCTAGCGCGATTGAGGGTAATGGACCTTGTTACTGCCGCAACCCTAACAATCCACAATTTTACAGACTTCATAGGATTTCAGAACAATGGCTCTCACAACCAACACCTACTATCAATCGCGTCGATGGTTTAGTGGTAAAATTCTCCGTTGCCATTAAGCAGCGTCGGGGAGCCGGGGGTTCGATTCCCCCTCGACGCAGCTTTTTGCCTTGTATCGTCACGAGTCAGTCACTGTGCCAGTCTAGGAGATGATTTTATGTCGATTTTTTGCTTCATCGACATAATCCTAGCTAGACTGGCGATGGACGTTGGTCCTAGCTGACCATAAAAGTAGACTGAGGATTACAAGCATTAACTGGACGATAGAGGTCTTCAAGAATAGATAGTATACCATCTCGGGCTCCAGTCGGCTTGGCCATTACACGCTATTAGTACAAGTACTCGTGCCCGCCCCCACTTTTTTAGGCATTCGGGACTCATCACCCACTAAAGTGGGTGCTTTTCAGCCAAACGGCCACGTCAGCTATACGGGCATAATTATTACGATTTATCTCTATATATTACTACTTCTACTACTTTTTATTATAATACCCAAATTTAATACCGTTAAAGAGGAGCGTATATAAGTAGCTATTATAGCTATTTATAAAAACCCGGAATTATTAATTATAATAATAGCTTAGTAGTACTCTATTTTATGCTAGAAGCTCGGTTAGAGGATTTTTAGTAAATATTTATTAAAAGAGCGTACTAGCTACGGTTATAAACTTACTTAGGACTAGGAAAAGGTAATTTATAATTATATTAACTATCTAAACTAAATTAACCTACTTATAAGGCGCGAGCTCGTTATTAGTACTACTAATTACCTACTTACTAAGTTATAGGACCCTATAAATATTAATAATACTAAGGACTTAGCTCCTCTTTTAATTATTAACTCTTAATAAGCTAGTTAATTTACTAAAAGATATAATTACTTTTTAGTTAAGGAGAAAGTACTAGACGCTAAGTAGTATAAATTTAAAAATAAGAATATTATTAACTCTTACTTTTTTAAACTAAAAGAGGTCGTTAACGAGTATAGGATCTAGCTTTTTAATATATAGAATATAAACGAGACTAGATTTTAAATAGGAGTTAAGAAATTTAGTATAGTTATTATAAGAAAAAAAAAGGGCCTATTACTTTGCCTTTCTAACTAATAAAGAGTCTACTATTACTATAAAAACTATTTTTATTATTAGAAATTACGTACTAGCCTTTTTAATCCTTAGTAGCTCTATTTATATAGCTAAGTAGTATAGTATTAAAGAGCTCGAATCTAATATTATTATAGGAGTCTTATTTACTAATTATATAAATAATATAATAACTCTAAATTAGATTAAGTACTTCGATATATATACGAAGGGTCGAACTAGGGGAGCTAAGAGACTACTATTTATAAATAAGTATAAATCTTACTATATTATCGAGTTTATTAAGTACTATAATAAATACGATATTATCCTTTTTAAATTTTTATTATATAGTATATATATTCTCTAACCTCTCGATATTATAGTTTTCTAGCCCCTTAAGTATTACTATACTAAGGTACTTAACCTCGTAGTTCAAAAAGGCTATACTAATATTACTAAACTAGAATTCCTCGGCTTTATATAGTCTATTCGTAAAGAGGTATTTAAATATTTTATAATTCTTTTAGTATTTAAAAAAATAGGTATCTGCCTATATAATCTATAAATTATACTTAAAAAGATCCGTAATCGTAGCTACGATTCTTAACTAACTATACTACTTTTTTAAGAGCTAGGTTCCTTATTATTTATTATACTTATAACTATTTAAAAGCTCTACTACGTTATTTAGCGTTTATAAAAAGATATAAATACCCTTAATAAGGAGATTAAGTACTTAATTAATAAGGCTTCTCTACTTAAGTAGAATCTTAAGCGGTTTATTTATAAAGTACTTATATAAAGCTCTAAGCTCCTTTAGATAAAAAGAGACCTCGGCCTAACCTAGCTAGCTTAATAAGTAAATAGAGCCTATAAATAGGGTAAGAATAATTAGCTATAGATTAGAGGAATTATTATAATAAAAGACGGTCGATATATAATTAAATAGAGATAAGTATTTAAAATTACTAAAGTAGTAGTTTTTATTAAAATAGTAAATCTAAAGATTTCCTTAGTTATTAAAAAAGGGGCTTTTAAAATAGGGAAAAAAGTTAGAAAGATAAAAAATATTAGCTAGCTTTAGCTTATATATATAATTAACGGTCTAGATAATAGGCGGTTATTAAAAAGGGGGTAGTCGAGGCTTGTATATAATGGTATATAATTAACGATTATTTACCCGTTTAGCTGAGGAGGCCGTTTAGCTGAAAAGCACCCACTTTAGTGGGTGATGAGTCCCGAATGCCCAAAAAAGTGGGGGCGGGCACGAGTAGCTCTTGTATATGTTCTGTGCATCCAACTTGTATCGGCTATACGTTGACGGTTTCGATCGGCAAGGATCAGCTGTGTCGCAACACTTCTTCAATATGCATTGAATAAGCCGACGAACATTGCATCATTATCAATATGCTTATTTAGATGAGACTGCTCAATGCAGTGATAAGCGAAATACCTGTAAAGTCAATCATGTACTCGTTATGTACCGTGATGCGCCTATGCTTCTTGAATGTGAGAAGCCTCAAAGATGTATCTCAATCCGATTTGGTCAGGACTGTCTTCTTCGTTCCTGCTTCTCATATGAAAACACTGCCCGACTGCGTTATTTGGGTTGAAGGAGTATTAATATCTGTTGTAAAATAACTTTGACGCTGTTGAACCTTGACAATCGTCGAAGCCCAGGGGTTCATCTTATCTTGCCTGGGCAACCCATGTCATGGCGCTATGGCGATCCTATCACACCACTGTCACCTGCCGGTTTTGGAGACTTTGCCCCACCGGACGTGCATCCCGCCGGTTGCCGGACTCCCGCTCTTCCATTACACTCTCTTAAACCACGCCCGTCCCACCCCTCGAATGTCGCCGTCACCAACTCTTTGCTCACTTTGTCTCTGTGGCAAGGCATTGAAGGTGTCTGCTTGGTCATCAAGTAGTCAAGAAATATTCCTGACGAAGCAATGGGCACAATCAACAACCAGACCGGCGGCGGTTGGGGCTTGCTCAAGGGACTCCTCCTCCTCGGGTCCCTTGCATCCTTGGCTTGTGGAGAGCAGTTCCATGTCCAGCGCGCGGCGCAATACCAAGAGCTGGATGTGCGGAGCCCCAGAATCGGGCATGTCTTGGCTCACATGGATCGCATCGCCTACGACGCAGATGTCACGCCTAGTGCGACCGCGCCGCCAGCCTCTACGAGAACGCCACTGCTTGACACCTTTCAAGTGGCCGAGCCTGTCCTGGAGCCTACAGGGCAGGCAGTTACGGTCACGTTGATGGAGCACCAATTTGCCAACAGCTACGGTACCCCTTTCGTTGGAGACTATTCGCCCCCAGACTTCGATTTTGAACACGTAGTGCTCAACTTCACCGTCGAGGTTAGGGGCAGGCAATTCGATCGCTGGGGCTCCGTGTACTTGGGCGATGTCAACATCTTCGCAACCTCCACCGCCGAGCCAACGTCATACGGCATCACCTGGACCTGGTTGAAGGATTCCACGCCGTATCTGTCACTCTGGAAAGAGCCACAGACTCTCATATTCCAACTTGACAATGTCATTACAGACGTCTACACAGGCCTGCTCAACTCCACTCTCACGGCCACCTTCTTCAAGAGTCCCGTTCGGACCGGAGGACAAGCGCCAGCAGACCTCGTCCTGCCAGTTTCTGCCAACAAGAGCCCAGTCACTGCCAGCTTTTGGACGTACCCTGAAGAGAACGCCACTGCTTCTGTCCGATTTCCTCGTAACGTCAACCGGGCCGTCTTCTCCACGTCTGTCAAGGGACAAGGGAACGAGGAGTTTTGGTGGAGTAACGTCCCGCAGTCAGCCGTAGATGCTTTCGTGCCGGACGTGGGTAGCTATCCGGGATATTCGCCTTTCCGAGAGGTCCAGGTCCTTGTTGACGGTCAATTGGCGGGTGTGCACTGGCCCTTCCCAGACATCTTCACAGGCGGCGTGGTGCCCCAGCTCCATCGCCCGATTGTGGGTATCAACGCGTTCGACCTGCGAGATCACGAGATCGACATCACCCCGTGGCTGCCCCTTCTTTGTGACGGAAATAACCACACAATTGGCATCAAAGTTGTCGGGCTAGTGGACGACGGCAAGTCAAGCGCCAGCCTCACAAATACCACGGGTAGTAGTTGGTACCTTGTAGGCAAGGTCTTCCTATGGCTTGACGACGAAGGAAGCATCACGACGGGTGTCATTTCTAAGAAGACAAACCCTGAGCCCTCCATTGCCTTCTCACAGACGCTCAAGCAAAACGCTACCGGCTTCAACTCGACCCTGGATTATTCCTTATCGGTGCAACGCGATTTCACGATCACCTCGTTCCTCACTACTCAGAAGGGCAACGGCACAGCAACTTGGAAGCAGAGCCTCTCATACTCCAACGTTGGAGGCCTGTACGCCAACGGTTACGGAGGCATCAATACGTTCTCGACCATTGGCGAGGAGACGTCAAAAGTTCCTGGTTGGGACTACAAGACAACCTTTTCGTACCCGCTCTACTGCAACACAACCACCTCGTATCTCCCGGCAGGAAATTTGACTCTATGGGCACAGCTGGATCAAGGCCTCAAGCTTCACGCCCAGGGAAACACCGTCTACCCGACCGGCCTTGAGGCCTTTGAGGGTGAGGGATCGAAGTGGGTCGGCAGCGTCATTGATACGGACAGGAATGGAACCGCGAACTATTCCAGATACGCAGACAATACCGTTACCTCGGGAGCCGGGCGTACACACCAGATTTTCCATCTCAGGGGACTGGATAGTGATGGGACTTACGAGACGCCGGGGACGGAGCTCTACTTCCGGGATGTGACTGCGTACAACAACTCTGTGATAGCCGACAAAGAAGTCATTGCAGGCAAAGTTGTGACGGGGCGCGCTTAGGAGTGATCTCGGGGTTCATTTGACATCATATTCGAATTCGAAACACGTGTAATAATTCAAATAATATTTCTGGAAATAGGCTTGAACAAATATTGTAACCAGTGCACGGCTTAAGTTATGTATACTCATTGGAAGGGGTCTGGAATCCCTAAGAGTTGCTCAAGCGTTGAAGGTATGGTGCACCGTCGTTATTGATGAGATTCTCAAAGTCAATTGTTCAAGCACATTAAATAGTCCCGCGTCATCCCCGGGCAGCGCACATACCCATTCAAATCAATTAAATAAATAAGTTAAATAAACAGTCAAATATAGGAATTTTAGTGAGTTAAATAATTAAATATCGTGAGGCCCTATATTTAATATATTTAATTAAATATAAGATTACTTAGAAAAAGGAAAATCCGGGGCCGGGCTAATTAAAAATTAATATTCCTAACTATACCCTATAAAAGTTTATAATTAAGAATATAAATACTTATAGCGGGATTCGAACCCTCGACTCCTTACTTATAACTATAAGTTCGGTATTATACTACTTAACTAAATAGATTATTAATAATTATTATAAAAAAAAAAAGCCTAAGTAATATAAAGCGCTAGATTTAGTATCTTACTATATTTAGGAATCTAAAAAACCTATAGTACCCCCTTTTCTTAATATTAATAAAACTAACGAAGTTACGTACTACTACTTCTAACTCTTTACGATTATTATAATTATTATTAGAATTAATTAAATTATATATTAATCGATTTGCTATATTATAATTAATTAATTAATAATAAATCGTATAATCTTTAGTACGTAGTAATTATTTCGGATTACTTCGTAACTATAAACTCTAACTAACGCTAATCTCGTATTATTAACTAACCTCGATAATCGTAATAGCCTCCTCGCTCTTTTAAAAGTAATTTAAAAAGGGAGGATTTTTATTAATAACGATTTAATATTATAAAAGGGTATAAGGCTAAGGAAGTTATAGATCTACTTAGAGGGGGTCTTTGCTCGAGAGATTTATAATAAAAATAGTTAAGGCGAAGTTTTTTAATTTTATTATTATTATAATAAAATAGGTATTATTATTTATTTTAAAATAGTAATTACGAGCTTAGTAACGACTTACTTAAGGTTAAAATACTAAGTAATAAATCTAAGCTTTAATAAGTCGTTATATTTATTAAAATCCTTAGAGTACGACTCTGTGCCGAAAAAACGGAAACTTATTTTTAGTATTATTACGAAGGGCTAAGTAACGAGAATTATAGAATTAGTAATTAGGTATATTATTAATAATAATAGCCTATTTATAACTTTCTAGGATCCTTACCTCCGGGCCCTTTTTTATTAATTAGATTATAGTATTACTAACGAACTCTTATTATTATATAGAAGTATAAAAAAGGAGCTAAGTAGGATCTTTACTAAGAAAAAAGATATAATTAGGGTAGAGATCCGGAGGTTAATAATAAAAGTCTACTTATTATTTAATTTATAAACCTCGCTAACGTAGAATGCTATTATCGCCGTCTTTACTTACTTTTTAAATTATACTAAGTAATAGATATAATACCTTATTACTCTATAATAATAGCATAGTACCTATAATAGGGCTAATATTACCCAGACTATAAAATCGGTAATAAACGACTAAGAATTAGGTAACTAAGTTAGAATAGTTATTTATAATAATACTTTAAATAATAATACTTACCTCGGTTACTTATATCCTATATTATCTTATACTTATACTTAAGAAAATGTTCTTAACTAGAGGATTAAGTACTACGGTCATATTTTTAACCTCGTTAATAGGGCCTTTTTATTTAGTAATAATAAAGAGGTATTTAAATAAGAATTAGATATATTAATTAATACTAGGTAACTTTAAAAAGATCTTAACTTTTAGTATATAAGGGGCCCTATTAGTAAGCTTCGGAACGTTATTAAATTTATTTACTCGTTACTTTAATAATATAAGGCCTTTTTCGAAGTTAGTAATAAAACCGACGAGAACGACATATTTACTCTTTTTAAAGAGTCGTTATAAGAGCTTATACTAACGTTTAATAACGATATAAAATAGAATTTAATATATTTTATAATATAGCGCTCTTTATAAAAAAAAAAAGTAAATTTATACCTTTTTAGTAACTAATCGAGCTTATAAAGATCTAAAGTAATAGATCCCTATTAAGGATATTTTTAATAATAATAACTAATAATTATTAGCCGAGCTAAAAGCGGTACTTAAGCTATTTTACTTCTAGATAATAAGATACTAGGGCTAGGGTAAAAGAGATAGTTATAGCTATTTATAAAAAGTAATAATAAGTCTTAAGTACTTTATTAACTATCTTAAGGAGTAAAAGAAGTTATATAATAAACTTTTTAAAGAAAAGATAGATCTTATAGCTTCTTAGATTATAGCGTCGTAATTATAGTTAACGTAAGTAATACTACCTCGTTAGTAATTAGCTCGTTATTAATTTATATCCTAACCTCTTTTTTAACCTCTAACTTTAAGTAATATCCCTTATTATATTTAGTTTAAGTATATACTTAAGAAGTAGGCAGAGCTACTTTTTAATAATAATTTTAACTTACGAGGATATTTTTAATTATTAATTATTAATACTTAGTAAGTCTTTAATAAGTATTATACTAAGTTAGGTAACTCTCCGCTCTATGCTATAATAATTATTTTTTATCCTAAGTAAGGATTAAAATAGCTAAAAAAGAGGTAGGATACGCCCGAGTAGAGCTACTAGCTATTTAATATAAAAAAGGGACTTTATAATTACTAATAAAGATAGTATATAAACGAGATAGTAAGTCCTCCTCCTCCTCGTTATCTAAGTCCTCCTCCTTTACTACGATAGTTATAAGCTACTTTTACTACTCTTATAATTCTAAAGAGTATTATAAAAGACTCGTAGTACTAATAATAGTTAATATCTCGAATAATAAAGGTAATAATTAACTACGTACCTAAGCTTAATTAATATTATTTATAGATTATCCCTTAGCTAGTCCTTAACCTAATCTAATAGTAAATTAACTATTAACTAACCTATTTAACGTTAAATAAGCTTATACTTAATATCTTTACGATCCCTATAATAATAATAAACTACGAGAGGATATTTAGCCTCGTAAAGTTAATTTTAACCTTATAGCGATTATTAATAAGATCCTCTATGTTAAAAGAGGTCTAATATCTTAAGAACTAGCTTCGTAGCGGTACTATAGAAATAAGAGGTTAATTTTATAATTAAAAAAGCTAATTAAAGTAAAGTCTATAAGTTAGTACTATAAGGACTTTTATAATAGTTTTATTTAATTCCTAATTAAGAAATCAGTTAAATTAATTAATTATTTATTAAATAAGTTAAATAATTAAATATAGCACGAGAAATTAGTTAAATAAATAAATATAAACCTCATATTTAATTTGTTTATTTAGGTATAAGCGCTGTCCCCGGGCCGCGCAGGAGAATCAGGTGCAACGGCTGTTATCACCCGGATTTCGGCACATTGTCTTGCAGACGAGACGAATTTGGCAGCAGCTAAAACCCGAAACTTATCCAGCAAATCATTATAAAACATTACGCCTATGGTAATATTATCAAGAAGTGGGCAGACACACTTTAATGGGAGCCTCGGTTGTGCCTCTTTGAGGTAATCGTTTATCTCCGCATTTTTCCAGAGATGGAACTCAATCGCAATTACCAACCCATCTTCTAGTCTTAATACCCTCCAAAAATATGCCTTGCTAGACCTTTGAGGCTTTGCTTTCGACTCTGTGGAAGGCTCGCAAGCACAACAGTTGAGCAACCTAAGGTAAGATCAAATGCAAGAAATCTCAACTGATGAAGGAAATCGGGTGTAGTATGAGACCTAGCGAGATGCAGCGTCAGCTCGGGATTTACATGATACTTCTCACATCAACTTCAATCTTCATCATCTATCCTTCTTTTCATTGCCACAAGTCACCTAAAAAATTAAAAAAACTTCTCACAACTTACAAGATGTCTTACACTAAGGCCAATCACAACGCCAGCTACCCGGCCATATCTGCATCTAATCCCGCCAGCTCCGCTGCGGGTAAAGTCGTCCTCATCACCGGAGCTGGATCAGGCATCGGATAGGCAGCGGCCACCTCCTTTGCCCCCGCCGGTGCCAAGGCCCTGATTCTTATCGGCCGCCGCACGGAACTCCTGACGAAGACAGCAGCAATCATCTCTCAAAAGGGCCCTGATGTGCAAGTTCGCCTTCACGGAGCCGATATCAGCGATGTCAAGACCTTGAAGTCTGTCATGGCTGAGACTGTGTCTACCTTTGGACAAATTGGCATCTTCATTCATGCCGCTGGCGTGCTCCTGTCTCTCGGCCCAATCTCGACAATGCCTGTCGAAGAACTTTGGAAAGCGCTGGAAGTCAAAATCAACGGTACTTTGAACGTGGCGCAGTCTCTATTAGCAATTAGTACCTCGGAGAAGAGTGCCGGTTTGAAACCTGTTCTGGTCAGCCTCAACACCGCAGGCATGCTGTCACGTAATCCGCATCTCACGAAGTGCCCGTTACGTGCTAAATCACGTGTCTATCTTAGATACCGTATATATAAACCTTTTCTTTTTATCTATTTTTACTTAGATAGTTAAACTACTTTTATTATACTCCGTATACTTATTATTATATACTATAACTTATAATAATTATAAGCCTAGCTCTTAGTTAAGACCTTATATTATAATAATATACTTATTAATACGATTCTTATAATCTTTTTAAAATAATTAATATACTTATATTTATTTTAGCTTAAGTTAAGTTAACTAGTTATAATAATTAAATTAAATAGTTTAATACTTTTTATATTATGAGCGAGGGTATAAGGGTTTAAAAATACGTTAACTAAAATACTTTAAACTCTAATGTACTTTTTAACCCTTTTATAGTACTTATTTTACTTTTTAAATTTAGATAATTAATTTTAACTTATAATAAAAAAGAGCTATGAGCTTACTAAGTATGTTATAAAGTGTTTAAGTATAACTAAAAAAACTAAGAAATCTTTTATTAAGAGCTTTTAAACCTAACTCTTAGTATAACCCCTTTAACTTCTTTAAATACGAGTAATTTATAAGACTAATCCGGGTTTTTTTTTTATAAAACTAGCTTTACTATTTACTTTATATAAGTAAATCTATCCTTATATTATACTTATAAAAAGGATTTATATACTTAAGAATATTTAGGAATAATAAGAGCTCGATATTAAATACGAATAACTTAAAACTTAGGAACGTAATATAATTAATACGTATATTAAACTCTTTACTTAGTAATTGATAAAATTAGTTAATGCTATTTTTTATAAATACGTATTTTAAAAAGCTACTAAGGGTAGCTCTAAGTTTAGTATATAATAACTTATTAAATAACTAAAATAAAAACTTTAGCTCTCTAAAATAGTAGTTAGGAATACGGTTCGAAAAAAATACTACTAAACCCTTAATAAAATAAAGACCGGAGTTAACTTATAACGCTAATATAAGGAGTAATAGTTTACTTACTTCCGAGCTAAATTGTATAATATTTTAAAAATTAATAAAGAGATTACTATACTTAACTTTTTAATTATAGTTAAGTCTAGGCTTAATCTTATATAAGGCTAACGTATATACGAGATTTTTAATAAATTAATAGCTTTTAGAACAAATACTAAGACCCTTAAGGAGATTATATATATATTTAGCCTAGTTACTTAGGACGTATATATTAAATAGCCTTTAAAATAAATAGGAGCTTACTCTACTTTTATAAAACGTTCTAATATAGCTAACGATATAAATAATAAAGATAATATTATATACTTTTATAATTACGTATACTTATAAAAGCTAACGGCTTATTAAAAGTTAAAATAAGTACTTATAAGCTAAAACGCTAATAAGTTATTAATATAAATATTAAAGGGCTAAGTAAAAGAGGTCCTTATTATTCTTAAATTAAATAAGTAGAAATTACTTTATAATAAGCTTAAAAAAGTTAAATAGTTAAAGAATAATAGAACCCCTAAGAAACTTAGTTTCTAAAAAGATCCTCTAACTAACTTAAAGCGAGCTTATTAGTAAATATTAATAAGGGCTACGTAATTACTATATTTATAAAAGGTTAGGACTTAGAAATAAACGCAATCTTTAATACCTTTATAAGTAGTACTTATTTTTTATTTTAAAATACGGTAATAAATAGCTATAGAGTAATATATTGAATTAATAATAAGAGCCTTTTTAAACCTAAGAGTTATGTACTCTCTAGTAATAATAACTACGTTAAATTAAGAACTACTATATTATTTATTATTATACGTAGTACTCGTATTATAAAGGGCGTTTTAAACGGCCCTAAAGGGAAAGGAACTTATACCTTAAAGCTTTAGAATATTACTTATATTAAGGGATTTTATATTAATATAGTTTCAAAAACTTTATTAAATAGAAGCGTACTTTAGTACTATAGTCTAAGTTATACTTTATAATAAGGAATATTTTAAAAATGTATTATTAAAAAATAGCTTATTTAAAAGAATAACCTAGTTTTTTTTTTTAAATATAAGCCCTTCTAATTTTACTTTTTTTTTATAATCCTTAAGCGTATTTTATAGAGCTTAGTTAGTATAATACTATTAGTTAGCTAAGGAAAATTCCGTCGCTCGTATTAACGTATTTATAAGAGGTTTAATAATACGCTCTTATAATACTTTAGAATAAGTTATCTTAGACTTAATACTCTTTATTAATTATTATATAAGACTTATAGTATTTATATTAAACCTCTATTATAAGTTAAGTATAAAATATATATATTATCTAAGGCTAAGTTAATAATTTTAAAAAGACTACTCTTAAAGAGAGCCTTATGGCTATAGTACTATATATATTAAGATTTATTTTATTTCGAGCTATTTCTTAGTAAATAGTAGTATATACTTATAGTTTTTAATAAATATACTAAATAGCTTAGGGAGTTCTTTTTAAAAACTAAAATAAAAAAGGAAGTACTTTTCGTACTATAGAGCCTCGAGGTAGCGATCTATTATTAAAAAAGAACTTTAATTTATTTTTTTAAAAATAATAATAAGACTACCCTCTTAATTACTAATATTAAATACGTATATAAAATATAGTATAGCGAGCTAAGAATTAGAATAGAGCTTTTATTTTTATATATAAAAAAACCCGTAAGTAACGTAAAAAGAGTAAGTTAATTAGTAATTATTAAAGCTTATAAAATACGAGTTTTTATAAACCTCTTTACGAATTTATAGAATAGAATAGTATTAGTAATAATTTTTATTTATAATATTACCCTATAGGAGGCTAACAATAAAAACTTATTTATTATAATAAATAAATAATTAGTAAAAGCGGTATTAACGTTAGTAATAAATAGGTTATTAAGTACGTAATTTTAAACTAATAACCCCGTATTTTAATAATTTTTATATATATAGCTATTATATATACCCCCTTTATAAGGATTATAAGAGGGGTATATATTAAAAAAAGTTTAAAGTACTTCCCTATAAGTATATAGGATACTTAGTTAAATACGTATTAAAAACGCATAACTTATATAAGATCTAAGTACCCGCGCTCGAGTAAGTATTTATTATAAGGAATATTAAGTTTAATAAAAAAGCTTTTTATAATCCTATATATAAAGAGTAAACTATCGTAAGTAAATAAGTAAATTTAGTAATTTAAGAGTTATAAAAACTATTTAATATTAATAATAAGTTAATTTAAGTACTTAGGGAAGTAGATTTAGACTTCGGAAATACTAGTATTTAAAATAACTCTATAATTAAGGATAGTATTACTATTAGATTTTTAATTATTTAGGACGTTAAGTAACTAATAGGCGTATTATAGGGTGCGGTTAATAAGATTAAAAAAACTATTATAGTCTTATTATTATTATTAACCCCTAAAATAACCCCCTTATATAAGCTCAGGGGTAGGGATAAGAAAGGAAGTATAATAACCGGGTTATAAATAGCTTTACGTAATTTATATTCCTCCCCGCGAGCGCTTATATATATTATAAAAGTTCTTAAGCTTTTAATTCCTAATAGCTTTTAATAGAACGCTAGAGCATATAATAAATAAAGTATTAATTATAAAGAGGTAATTCTTAATATTAAAATTAACGTTAATAAGGAAGCTTTATAATAAACTTTTAATACTATATAAGAGCAGAGCTTATAAAAACTACCTTATTAAGTACTAAGTAAAGCTTTACTAGGTCCTAGACGTTTAAATTAGACCCGTAGACCTTTATAACGCTTTAATAGTAGTATTTTCGTAACGTTCTTATATTTAAATATAGAAAATAATAATTATTATAACTATTACTAAGACTACTCTTTCTCTATTTTTATACTTAATTAATAAAAAACTATAAAAAAAAGTAATACGAGATATACGATACTTTATTAAGTAGTAAAAGGAGTAGTTTATAAAACTTACTTAGAGCGCTCTAAAAGAGTTTAAAAACCCCGACTTATTAAAGTTAATTTCTAAAACTTATTAAAAAAGTTTAGTAATATTAAATATCTCTTATAATAACTATAAAAGCTACTTAGGGATACTATAAATATAAAAATAAAAAAGCTATAAAATATTAATATATAAAACGAAGTCGACTATAATCCTAAATAAGGAAGCCTATTTTTATTAAAATAAGTATATATTTATAAATATAATACTAATAATGAGGTTAGCGAGGTAAAAGTACGTATATATATAAGAGGGGATATATAACTACTTAACCCTTAGTAAAATACGTACGCTTTAACGCTCGCTATAAAGGCCTTTAGGCTTATAGTAATAATAGCTACCTAATTTAACCTTAAAATTAACTAATATAATACTATTAATATATTTCTTAACGCGCTTATTAAGAGTAAAAAACTAATAATTATTAAATTCTTAGAGGGATATAAGGTTATTAATAAAATAAGTAAACTTTAATGCGCTCTATACGGCCTTTAAAACTTATTAATTTTATAGTTCTAAACTTTTACTTCTATATTTTATAATATAAATATAATATATAATTACGAAGAGATCTATATTTACTAAACCGTTAATAAGAAGGTAATACTAATATTTTATATTAAAAACTTTATTATTTTTTATTATTAAGACGACTAGAAGGCGGCTTAGAAAATCGTTAATATTATAAAAAAATATATTAATTTTTAAAAAAACGGACTAATGAATTACTTCCTTAGAGTGCGAATTTTATAAAACTATTTTATTTATAATATATATATCGGGCGAGTTACTAAGCGCTTTAACCTTATAAATTCGCTATATTTAGCTACCTCTCTTTTTTAAAAAGAGTTTAGACTAAATAAGGGGTAAGTAATAAAAAAAAAAATAAAAAGCTATTAAAAAAAGGTTAGAAATATACTTTATATAGCTATTATAATTAAACTAAATATTGCTTTTATTTACTTATAATTATTACGTTTCCTAACTAACCCGAGCATAACCTATATTAAAATAATTAACTAATATATCTAGTATCTCTATATAATAAAATATCTTATATTTTATTACGGTAGCGTACTAAGTACGTAATTATTACTCTTAACTAGAGATATTAGCTTTATAAGTAACGAGGTAATACGATAATTATCTTAGTATTATATAATATTCCTTTTTAATAGCCCTATTTAATAAAAATTAGTATACTAAGTAATTATTATAATATTAACTACCGAAACTAAGCTTTTTTATTTGAAAAGAACTATAAAAAAAATTATAACTCTAGAGCGCTTTTTTAAGGATATTATTTTTAACTTAAAATAAATATAGTTAATTAACTACGATAATTAATAAACGATTTAGCTCGTTATAGAGAAAAGGAAAAGAATAGCTACTCGACTTTACTATATTAATATATAAAATATATAGCTAAGATAAGAGTATACTAAAAATAGTTTCGAAGTTATTTATATAATAATAAAAAATATACTAATAAATAGGCTTATTAAGAACCTTTTATAAGCTAAGTTTAAATATTTTTATATACTTCTTAACCTCTATAATATATAAAAAGTTATTATAAATAGCTAAAATAATTAAAAATAATTAATTTAGGCTATGCTTAAGAAAACTTAATACTTAAAAGTAAATAATAAACAGAACCCGGAGTACGGCCTAGAGGCTTAAAAATAAATAAAATAGAACTTTTCTTAGCCTAAAGGCCTAAATTCCTAAAATAACCTTACCCCATAGGGTATACGTATATAAAAATAAGATTAAGGCTTATACTTATTATTTAAAATCCCGGTTTAAAAAGTACGAAATTATTAGAACTATAGTATTAATAATAAAGAAATTAGTTATACTTATTAAGAACTACGCCTTACGTATTTTAAAGTCCTTAAAATTATAAATAAAGAGGGCGGGAAGTAGAGTAATTATTAAATTAATAACCTAGGGTATAAGAGCGGGTAGCATAATAAGAAGTTAATTATAAATAATTATAATAAATATAATTAATAATATAAATATACTTAAGAGAGGGGCCCGGGGGCGTATAATAAGAAGTCCTTAGTATAAAAACTAATATAGTTCTTATATATTTTAGTATTATTATCTATTTAGTAAATAATATTATAGAGCTTAGTAATATTTTATTAAAACTATAGTTAGGAGTACGCTTTTTAATAATAAAAAAGGATAATATATTTATAAAAAAAGGAGTACTACTTATAATAACCTTAATAAGGACCTAGGTTATTAGTTATAAAACGATTAGTATATTAATATATTACGTAGCTAATTAGTTATTAAAATAATACGTATATTAGTTATTATTTTTTATAAAATAATAATTACTATTCTTATAATTAATATACTAGAGGGTTACTTAAAAGTAGGGTATATATTAGATCTCTTATTTTTTAAGAGCTTATTTTTTAAGCTTTTTAAGGACTAAATATATATTAAATAAGCTTAGAATAGTAAAGAGAACTATATTTATTATAAGGAGTACCTTAGCTTCTTAGCGTTTTTTTTTACTTCTTATTACCCTTTTAAAAAGAGCTAGCCTTATGTTTTTTAAAGTTTAAAATAATATTAAATACGAACTCCTAGAATAATAGTATATAATATACCTTTTTTAAAAAGCTTAATTTTTAAATTAAATTTATTTTTATTTTTAAGCTCCGAGAGGGGGATAAGTAAAAGCTTATTAAAGCCTTTATTATTATTATTTACTTTTTTATTACCCTTATTAATATTATTAAAAAGAGCCTTAAACTTAATAAAATTTTTAATATCTTAATTAGTAACCTTAATATCCTCTTAACTAGGGAGGGAGAGCTTAGTAACTAAGCCTTAATAAGTAAGTTAGAGAGTATAGAGGGGGGTAATAACCTCGAGGGGCTCGTTATTATTATTACTTATTTAAACTCTTAGTAAACTATATAATCCGTATATAAAAAGTATTATAGAAATTATATAAAACTTACTATTATTTCTAAATATATTAAATATTTATATTTAAAATAAATTAGTAAATAATTCGATAACGTAGGCATATATATAATAAACAGGGGTACTTATAGTAACTATAAAAAGTTGAAAAAAAAAAAAGAAAAATAATAGCTAAGTAACGCTATAAGAATTTAGATATACGTAAAGTAGCTAAGTAACCTCGACCTTAGTAATTTATATATTAAAAATAGTAAAATACGCGCTATTTCGTGTTAAGATTCTATTTATTTTAAATAAAGGGATATATTTATAATAAACGTAGTTTCAAAGACGCGTATCCCTTATACTTATTTTTTTTTATTTATATTTAACTAAATCGGGCCTTTATAAAGGTATTTAGAGATCGTATTTCGGGTATAATAGCTCCTTAGTAATAGTAATTAGGGGGTATATTACGTAATTTATATTTTATAAAGTACTTATTACGTACTAAACTACGTATCTATCTTAGATACCGTATATATAGACCTTTTCCTTTTGTCTATTTCTACTTAGATAGTTAAGCTACTTTTATTACACTCCGTATGCCCATTACTACGTGCTATAACTCGTGATACTACGTTAGCCAGTCGGGAAAAAGTCTTGGATACAACAAGACTGAGCAACGATGCACATTAAATTCTTTTTCAATCAAGACGTTTTCAGCTGTTGAAGAGCTGCATTACCTCCTCTCATTCATTGGGTTGCTGCTATCTCAATTTTTAATTATTCAAGCATTGTCTCTTGGAAGAGAATCCGCGGTGAGATGATCGCACTGGCTAGACGGCATTTTTCATGTTTTGCATTCTTTTTGTCTATTCCATTTTATATGCAACCGTAGTCAAATAAGCAGCTTCTGTATCTGTCTATCCAGTTGTTTCCGATGTGCCTCCCCTACAGGGCTCGGCACGTCTGCCAAAATATTCTTGATCCTTTCCATCAAAAACCCCCTGGGATTACACTCGCTGTGATCGACGCCGCCCTTATCCGACGGCCGCCCAATATCGTGGATCACCAGGTTCATCAGTGTCGAGTATAGCGTCAATACGCTCTCGTCGATGTCGTCGGCCTCTGGAATCGGCCATAGACTTGCCCTCATGAGACAAAAGGTCATGCTGCCAAGTATCATGCTCTCGCACCGGTGTGGCCCCATGTATGACGCATGTCTGCACCACCGAGGCCCTTCATCTACGCTCACAAGCTTCTCTGCCAGAGTGCTGAAGACGTCCATGATGGACTGGATTGTCTGCGTCCTGATGGCAGCGATTCGTTCTATGGAATAGGTGTCAGTGAAGAGGTTCTCATAAAAACTTGAGATCTCAAGAGAAAAAAGGCAAGTAGGATTGCTACAGTGAACGGGGAAAGAGACTCACCGATGACGTCCGGCGGCATACTCAAATCGCCAAGCCCGCTCTCGTCACCGAACAAATTACCACTACTCTCCATTACCATTCGCCGTGCTGTCGACTCAAAGAGCTGTTTATGGCCCAACTCCCACGAAATCCACAGTAATTTGGGCATCAAAAGCTCTCCCTCGGGTCCGGCGATGCTACTACTAGTCGTTTCTGGTGACTCTGCGATGCCTGAAACCCACGTCTGTAGCCAAGGCGACAATACGGGAGTTGCATCATAGTAGTGCGTCAGTACCGTCAACTCGTAAAGCTTAGCAATCGACAGGGCTCGCGGTATTCTCTGGAACTGGCTGTGAGCGATGCTCGCGAGGAGGTCAAAAGAATCGGGCCTATCGTCGCGAAGGTGGACGATCCAATCTTTTGCCGGCGATGTCGTCGTTCCGTTGATTCCGGATGATGAAAGGCTGATGAGATCGGAGCTCGGTGCTGTCGGTTTAGACTCGGCAAAGCTGCCGTGTAGCATGCGGTCAAAGACGGGGGAGATGCGTGCCATCGTCCGGGAACAGACGCGGAAGCTCCGGGCAGGGGTGTTGTCGACTGCCGTTCCGACGACGAAGACAACGTCCCCCCTTTGATCCATTTCTGTGAGAGCGGGAACGCTGGGTTCCTGAATGGGAGACATGGTTTTGCGGACTGAGTTGTTGGGGGTGGAAAGAGAGAATTAATGAAAGAGTGACTTCTCTGCCCGTTGGCGAGTCATACTCTAATGATACTAGACCGCTGGAAACAAACACCTCGTTCGACGTTATATCTGTTGAGGCTCTGAAGAAAACCTGGCCTGGCTACTGGACCATTCCTCGTATCTTCTCAGCCTTATTGCTATATAAAGCGCTCCGGTCGGTATGCATTGAACAGAAATTGATCTTGCCCCGTGGCGCAGGGCTCTTTTCAGAGCAATTGCGCCACTCTTGGCCAGGAGCTCAAGACTAGAGGGGGCTCATCCGTTCTTTATTCTAGTGGACCCGATCGGACGGGTCAGTCAATCGGAGATGTCACCGGGTGGTTCAAGGGGCTACTCGGAGGGCGCGGGCGCCGAGCTTTCGGCAGCGTCCCGGTGAATACACACCCGAAAGACCTCCCTGCATGCCCACCTCCTTCAAATCTGTACGATACCCCGGAAGTGACCTCGGTCGATAGGATGGCCGGCCAGGTGTTGCCGAAAGACATTCTAAACGGAAGTAGCATTACCC
>MPDP01000160.1:2500-48353 GCA_030869315.1 Colletotrichum cuscutae
GTAAGATAAGTACCTTTTTGAGCACTAAGATATAAGTTTTAGAGAAGTATTTCCCCTAAGCAAAGACTAGTTTCTAAAGTCGTAGTTCTAACTCTAAAAAGTGCGCATAGGTAGTATTATAAAAGAGGGTAAAGTAGAAAGTATAGTAGTAGAAGGTGCGCCTTCTAATCCTCTCGAAACTACCGGAAGAATAGAAATTCCGGGTTAAATATAGCTACTGCAGCAGTATAGTCACGTGCAGCCCATTACTTGCTTAATTAGGCCTAGTATGGGTGCGGGATAGCCTTCATGTGGGTGCGGAATAGCCGTCCCCGCCATGACTGGAGAATTAAGACATCTGGGCCCCAAGTCTAGCCAACCCACTCAAGGGAGAGATGAAAGCATGCACGTGCCTGCTAGTGCTTTTTCGGCAGACTGTCTCTCTACAATACTTCCACTCCATGCCTCATGTAGGTATCCTGCCTTATTATGTAGGACTGTATAAGGTAAATTGCAATGGGCCAAGAGGCATGAACCGTCAGGTAAAGCACGGCGTTCGACATGTCATCGCTTGTGGCATCCATCCCTTCCAATACAAAAGGACTCTCGACACTGACACTCTGATACCTCTGATACCTCTGATACCGTAACGTCTACGGATACCCAACGGCTGGCCCTTGCACCATGCCTTGGCTGCCTGACCTTCTGCTACAACACTGGATGGAACCTCTCATGACCCGCCAGCCAAGAAGAGGAAGAGGGCACGGTCGAGCCGGTAGAAGGCGGCAGCGGTGGGGGGCCGTGGCAAGAGGAACAGAAGGTTACGGGAAGGGAAAGGCAGCGCAGGGAGAGCACAGGCGGCGGGCTCGGGAGCCAAAATGTTGAAGAAAACAAGGAGGGAAACAGAAGAAAACAAAGCCAGCCCGTCGTCCAATTCCAAGCTTCCCTGTCTTGCTTTGCGTGCCGTGTGAGAGCCTAACTTGAGACAAGGAACATGTCTGCGCCGAATATGTAGAAGATCGCTACTTCGCGCACACAGGCCACCAGATGCGCCAGAAGTAGCGAATTACCCAGGGATAGCAACTTCGTTGTGGCTGTCGTCAACAAAAGAGCGCTCATACGGGTTGATGCAAGGACAAGATACAGTGAGTGTATCCAGGGGCAGCAGACGGTAATCAGAGACTACTTTGTAAATGCAGAGGAGAAGCAGATTTGACGCCTGTGCTGCAAAGTTGGGGAAGAATGTTAAGTAAGGTCAAAAGACAAGGGTCGAGGGGCCGCTAAATTTCATCTCGACGCATCCATGGCGACAACCAGCCTCTTGGCTACGGCACCTGGTCCCCTACCTGCCCGTTGGCAAATCTCGCCCGTTGAGAATTATTTCATTTCGTCCAAGGCGAGGCTAGGCTACGCCGAAGTGAAGGGTCCAGCAAAAGAACATAACCATCGCAGGGTTCGATGCGAGCGAGGCTGATTGATGCCCCCCCTCCAAGTACGAATAGGGCTATCAATGCAACTGCCGCGTCAGTCATACCACGCTTGCGCCTCAAGACGCTCGGTTGTGGATGAAGTGATGACACTAGAACGGAAAGCGGGAGAGTATGAAGAAGAAGTGAAAGGAGGAGTGCGTAAGGACCAGTGAATAACACGTAAGATGAGGCATCATCGACCATCGAGACGAACTTCTTTTAGGTGAGGCGAGTACCATCGAAAACGCTTTGGCTCAACATAGCCTAGGTGTTCTTGCATAGTAGCAGTAACCAGTGGATAGGTAGGTGTGAGGGAGTGATCCCGATTGCGAGGATAATTTCCATCTGTAAACCCCTTCCACGTTGTTCCAACACTACCTTGACTTGGGTAGACCGTAGGAGGGGCATCGAGACCACAAGGGGTACGTATGTATCCGTACGTGCGTGCCTGCGGGTGACATCTTCTTGGTCTCTCGTAATCGAGGACTGCCTCCGCCAACCACGTCTATATCGGCAGACGGGCTCTTTTGCCCCAGTTCCGAAGCGCGTCAGGGACAAAGCCGAAAGACAAGGCCGGAAAATGCAAAGTCAGCTCCCATCTCGAGAATTCCTCTTTCGTACTGGTTTCGTCCCGCAGCCTCTTGTGTTTGTCCCGACTGCGCCGGGCGCGAGAGTGAGACAGGACGGAGCTAGGCTGATGGATCCCCCCAGCTTCACTCCATACTCCATCCGGTGCTTGGGTAGTGTGCGAAGAGTTCGTCGTGTCCTCGAGGTACTAGGTAGTGACACAGGCATTCTGTCACAACTCATTGACTACACGTCGGATGCTAGTAGAAGGAGCGTGATATGGTGTGCGGCGGGTACAATCATGGACTGATTAAAGCACTCACTCTCTGGAGGTTCAAACTTTCTCGCCGTCGTTCACCAATGCACCTTTTTTCCTTCCTTTTTGCCAATAACCAACCGTCTGTGCCTGCTGTTCGTAGAATTGGGTTATTTTTGACATTTCCAATCTGCTTACCGTTCTTGCTACCTTTCCGGTCCCTTGCCCTGCCTCGCCCGCTTCCCGCGTGGCATGCTAACTTGACTGCGGTTTTGCCTTTGGTCGATGTCACTCTAATAGATTGTCATCAAGAAAACTTTACTCCGTCCCACCACCCCCAGTGGTTTGGTGTAGCCTGTAGGCTCGGATGCCTGCAGCTTTGCTTCCCACCCAGCGCGGCTCCAAAGTCGCGCGTATTGTGCTTAATTGGAAATAGAACAATACCCACGTAAATTCCAACCGCACAGCGCATAACGGCGTCTGGCAACAGACTTGTGTTTGGGATTTCTAGTCGATGCCGATTATAGCACTATTCTCGCTCGCGAATGTCGTCGGCACGGTGCCGGAACCATTGGGGCACATATCGTAGCATGTACGTCGCCGTTGAGAGACAGCCAATAATACGTACTCTGAGGGAAGCCAGAGCCAGGGAGGGGCACTCGTTGTCGCGTGGTACGCCTTAGGTAAGACAGATGGGCACACTTGGGATGGGTGACGGTGGGATCTGGCGCTCCGTAGTGTACCGTACCTGTGCCCATGCTGGTGGCTCGTTTTCGCGGTGCCAAACGCCTGTGGCTTTGCGTCACGGAAACAGGGAGTAAGTAGGTGAACAATGCGTACAAATGGAGACGAAAAAGGCCTGTCGTGCCTGCGAGCTCAATGGAAGAGTACAAAGTACGGGATACACGAGTGTCAGTGTGTGAACGGCACAGGGGAGGGACGATAGGGGGGGACCGTGGCTTGCTGCGTCGGCTTCGCTGATTTGCTTGAGCTAGAACTCCGCGCGGGTATTGATTCGTGCCTGACCAGGGGCCAGGCTTCAAACCCTAGGTAGCTAGGGTCAGTGGAAGGGTTGTGGAAAGACCTGGGGTGCTGAAGATTGATTCGACGTCTCGTCAGTCGATACCCCAAAATGTTGCAGAGTTGATGATGGAACTGGTGTTCAAAGTGTGTCTTGCTGCTCTTCATACCTAGCCGAAGCTCATATTCCCACATTTGCGTGTTCTTACGCTGATACATCCAAGTAGATTTCTGCTACGAAACTCGTGGAATTGCTCTACAGATACACTTGGTCAGGACACACATTAGTACCTGGGTAAGACTCGAGAGTTGAGGGGACGAAAAGACAACGGCATGACTTTTGAGCCGCGATGCGCCATGTGTTTGAGTGGAGAATGGGAACATCGTCAAGACATGGAAGCTGCGCTCCCGCTTGGAGCCGGCCAAATATTGTCGGAATATCCGTATCCAGTAAGGCACGAATAGGACAATACCACACGGCACTAGAGTCAAGGTAGGCTCATGGCGACAACAGCTGTGTGGACACCATGTGAAAGGGTGCAGAAAGATGATTGATGGTCCATTAGGAATAGTAAGAAAGATAGAAGAAGACGAAACGTACAGATACGGGGCTCTACTATGGATAGACTGGTCGCGGTAGCTTCACAACGGAGTGCAATCCGAGCAACGAACGGCGGGTCCGCGGGTTTGCGAACCCGGCCAACAGCCTCGGTCCTAAGTCAAATAGGGACCAACCTCTGAAAAGCAACAGGCCGAATTTTCAATGACGGGCGAGAATACTCGGGTCAAGGTTCCCTAGCCCAACTTGGCCAGGTACAAGCTCGCGACAGAATTGCGTCTACGGGTACGGATAGGCTTGCATAGCTACTACCTTAGCTGTGTCTGCAGGGAGGAGTTCACGAATAGGGTAAAGGGGGGGGGGGGATGGTCAGAAGGAAAAAGCAAATAAAGATAGGGACGACGAGAAAGAGAGAAAAAAAAACACGGAGGAGAAAAGACTATTGCCATCAAGCTTGTCACTTCGGACAGGGAACAGGGTGAACAGGATCTTCCCATGTCGTCTATGTACAGAAAGCAGACGCAAGCCGAGCCAGTAAGTTGCGAGCTGCAGAACAAGGGACCACAGGCCACCCCTGCTCATAAGCACCCAACGCCAGGAACCCAGGCGGGGTGGGAGGCTCAGGTCCCCGAGAAGTTGAAGAATGATCAACACAAGGGTGGGAATGGGGTGGGTGGTCGATGGAAGGCTGTGCGACGTGCAGTTGAAAGAATGGATGGTAATGTGAGGTGGGTGGTGGTGGTGGTGGGGTTGTTGTTGAAGGAGCGAAAAGGGTGAAGCGGGAGCAGAATCAGAAGGGGAGAATGGTAAGGGGGGGGGGGGGGGGGGGGGGGGGGGAGGGGGGGGGGGGGGGGGGGGGGGGGGGGGGGGGGGGGGGAGGAGGGGGGGGGGGGGGGGGGGGGGGGGGGAGAGGGGGGGGGGGGGGGGGGGGGGGGGGGGGGGGGGGGGCGTGGATCACATGGATGATGGTGCGGGATGTCTGCCAAGTCGAGTTGAGCAAGCACGGTTTGGAAAAAAAGAGAAACACGTGATCTGGTGGATGCAGCACGTACCTACTAGCAGTTTTAAGGTAGATAGATAGATACCTTAGGTACCTTAGGAACCTATGTGCTCTGGCTTTGGGTATCTTGTACCTAAGCTAGAAGATGGAAGCAATCAAGCACGAAACCTGAACCTTTCGTGACTTCCAACTTAAGATCGGGCGGATCGGAACAACAATTCCCTCCGCCGTTTTCTCTGTCCTCTTACCAGGCCTCACTCTGCAATGCATGAGCTCACTGCCTGCCTCTGAATGTAGATAGTTTATCAATTCTCCTGCTCCTGCTATGTCAAGGCTACGTACTCCCTACTCAACGCCATGTACAGATAACGGTATCCGTACGAGCCTCTTCTTCTAAGAAACCAAGTCATGTCACTTGCTGGGAAGACCACAGCTGACACACGGCCTCGTTGAAATAGGACACCGGGGGGCGGAGGGGGCGGTGGAGTCGAGACCAGGGGAGAGCTCACATCACCGGCAGTGTATCGTCATCCTCCATCTTGAGAGTCTGCCTACTTTCCGAAACCGATGGTTACAACGACAAATTTGACTACACCCTATCACATTGTCGTATCATTAAAGGACAAGGTGGCGAACTGACCGAACGGCCGGGAGTAGATCAAAGATTGGTCGCCGGGCATCATGCAACGTTTAACTTACACAACTGGACATCCCCTGCCAACTAAGACTTCATCTCTTAGATAGCAAGCAAGCCAATTTTTGTTCACTCACTTGTCACCTATGTGGATGAAGCTGGGCAACTCTATTCTAACAGAACCTAGGCACATACCCAACGTAAGCTAAACCGTCTCATCGTATCTTGAGATGGTGTGGTGCAAGTGCCCACCCGACATCCGAGAGCCCTCTCTCTCTCTCTCTCTCTCTCTCTCTCTCTCTCTCTCTCTCTCTCTCTCTCTCTCTCTCTCTCTCTCTCGCTTCACCAACTGCTCTGGATTTAGCTCCAAGAAACACCCAGCATGTTCCTCGTCAAAGCTAACCTTATTGGTTCAGCAAGGCGAGCCGATTTCAGTCTTGAAGATGAAGGGTTAGCGGGAGGGACGCTGCGGCATAACTTCAAGATGTCCGGATCCGCCTCATCGCCATCGGCGGGGTGGTCATGCAGTGGCACTTGCATTTGTTTGTATTCGTATGCGCTTTCGACGTTCAATGGCGCAACATATCAGCCGGGGCACATTGACTATGCGCAATGGACTTTCCATTCTCTATCATATTGCTCCATACATAACATGCTGCTCTCAAAGTCAATGGCTATCTAGAGTCTGAAACTAGGCACGGGAACGTGCATTGCTCTCCATGGTAAGCCGTTGGCAGGCGGTGTACGGACATACATAACTACGGATGTGTGTGTGTGGATTGGCTGAGTGATGCACGATCTGTAAATTTCGTGCTCAGACGTAAGCTATATCTATATCTAGTCTAAGTACCTTGTTATTAAAGAAAGTTAATTCTTTCTAAGTTATAAGGAAAAATATAGTTTTAATAAAATAATATAGTACTTACTTAATACTTAAATTAAAATATTTTTTAAGCTTATTATAAGAAAGAAATAATTATATTACTAACTACTTATTATTAAAGTTTATAAATAGTACTATAGTTTTAATTATAATAACTTTATTTATAATAAATAAAAAGTTTAATTATAAGTCCCTTAAAAGCCTCTTTTTAAAAGCTATAAGAGCCTCGAAATATACTAAGTTAAAATACTTATTAAAATATTAATAACTAAACTAATATTATAATAAGGACCTTAATAAAAAACTTAGTAAATAATACTAAAATCTTTATTAACGTTAAGTACGATTTATAAAATATAATAACGTAGCTATAGAGTATTATTAATATATTTTATATTAAAAAGTATATTATTAATATTAATAAAATAAATAGGACCGTATTAATAATAATACTTTAGTTTTTTTTATAGCTCGAGGATTATTATTTTAAATAGTATTAAAAGTTTATTAAAAAGCTCTCTTAAGTACTTTAGTATATTTATTACTATTTTTTATAATAATAAGACTCTTAATACTTATATATAAAAATAAGTTACTTATTTTTAAATAGTAATATTAACTTATTAATAAGTTATTAAAACTATAATTTTAACGATCTTTTAATAAGGGAGAGGGTAGAATAAAAAAAAGATAAGTAACTTATAAAAAGGGTTAAGGTTAAATCGTGCGGAATTCGAGGGCAGGGTAGCGTCTATATGTACTGTGGCAATCCTCTAGTAATACAAAACGATGGAGTTAAACAGTGATCTGTATCTAGTCACTTTCATACCACCCATGCCTGTCTCTGTACCTGGCCAGAGTTCGGTCCGGTTGGGTCTGTAGCAGGCTGTTCCACGCAGAAGTCAATTCGAATGGTGGCAGCGGACGAGGCCATGCGTCCAAACACGCACGTTGGTTTCCAGCACGACAGGTTACCGCGAGTCTGGGCGGAAATTTACTTGCGTGTCAAAAAATACCAAGACTCATCCAATTGCATCGGTCAAAGCTACACGATCATTTGGCAGAAAACTACGTACAGCAAATAGCCGGGAGCGGGAAAAGTCTCCAGGTATGATCCACGGCATTGGCTACTATCACATTCACAAGCCAGCGTCGTTGAGGAATCGTTGCCATGACTTTACAGCAAGCCGTTCTGTCGCCTGCTGATGGTCGCAAGACCCCGGGCACAGGGCGATCAGGACAATGCTGTGATTATCTTGGGATTGAGCAGGGGAACTCTGTCGCATCAGTGACTGGGAAGGGGATCGTGGAGAACGGCAATATCCGTTTGATTCCATCGAGACATGCTCCCGGCGTTGCTACGACTGCTAGGGATGCCAGCTTAAGCTAACGTCGGCGGCATGGCAAGTGAGGGTGCCATATGGGCGACTGTGCGCCCTGGCTACTGCAGCATTCCGGCACCTAGTGTGTAGAGAATGTGTGTACCTTACTGGATTGCGCCCGCATGGCTTTGAGGAAAGGAAGGTCGAAGCCAATGTGCCAAGAAAACCGAAGTGCATGTGGCAGTACTCCGTAATGGTGAAAGTGTGTGCCTGCGCTTTGTGTGCGCGATGGTGGGAGTGCGCGTGCGGGCTACCGCACAGCGAGATGATCAAGCCAGATCTGATTTCCCTTCGATATGCACGGGCGTGGTGTATGCGTACCGTATTGCCTGTTCAAGGTACGAATACCCGTACCGTAGAGGGATGACCGCGCAAGTATGGATATGGATGGCTGTCGAGAACATGGATGCATCGAGGCAGAAACGAACTCCAACAGTCTCCATCTAGCTTGCCGCAAAGGTAGGGAGTGTGGTTGAGCGCCGGCTATGCAGTATCCATGCCAAGGTACCCCCTACCCCAATCAATCTTTGTGCGCAGATTTGCGGCATCCCAGGGCGGCGCGTTTCAAGGTTCACCCATACATCTGGGCAGTTCCATTTACGCAACGGCGGGCTCCTCATCCAGAGTCCTGGAGCAGATTACATTGGGCATCGAGGTATTCGCTCAATTGGTTAATCGGACACAGGAGCTACGTCCGACGATGGATGTGTGATGATGGTGATGGTGATGGTGCACAGCTGAGAACAACGGGCGCGTGGTACCCGGCGTTGAAGGCAAATGGCTCATGCTCTGAACGCCTACCTAGTGACCCGACTACTGATACTAGATAGAGGTAAAGGGCCGTGCTGGTGAATCGGCGTTTGTCGGCAGGAAACCGGCGATGGACTTTATTTTCAGATGCCGCCGCCTAGGAGGGTTGAGATTTCGGGATGCAGGGCATCTTTGACATATTGATGCCTTGGTGCCTTGGTGCCTTGGTGCCTTGATTTATGCCCTTGGTCACCTGCAGGCTGCAAATGATGCCTGAGATATTTGCAGCCTGGTCGCTGGGATATCAATCCTCAGGCAGCACAGATGCGGCGCGCATAGTGCCCAAACTGAGGTGAACCGATACCCGTCTATAGGTACGGAGTACTCCATGGTCCACACTACATAAGGTAAGGTACCGAAACTTGGAGGAATAATTCATACTGCGTAGACGGCAAGCGATTATGGACTACCTACCTTATTGTCAAGGGACGTGGGTACTCACCTACCTCACCAAACGAATGCGGATATCCCATCTCTCACAGGTGCAAACAAAGTACGTACATGCCTCGTCTGGTTCGAGGCACGCCACAGCAGACCTAGGTATACTAGAACCTAGAAGAAGCTCGGGGCATCGGCGTTGCATCTTGGTCCGCATCGCAACAAATCCAACATCACTTGCAGTTGGGCTGCAATCCTGCAGTATTCACTAGGTTGACTTTCTCCATCTCTCTCAACGCCCACAGATAGCCGTGGCTGTTATTGACAGGTGAGCGTTTTCCTTGGGCCCAACGTGTGCTTGGATCTGAAACTTGACACCAGTAGCAAACCACCCTTCCCCTCTTTTCTTTGCGTCTCGGGCTTCATCGCACAGCATTTATCCTGGATAGCTCGCCTGTATCGACCACCAATCTCGCAGCTCGGCTGTGCGGGGCCCGGAGCCGGCCCCGACGACACATCCTCCATTTGTTTCTGCGGCCGGACGGGGGACACTGGGGTTGCAATTGGAAGGGTATTCTGTACCACGCCGCTACGGATACCTGCCAGCAGCACCCATTCATCTCGCAACCCACCCACCCAACCTTCAACTTTCGATCACCTCTCGCATCTCATCTCATCCTACATCAGAACCGGCCAGACGTACGGATACTGCTCGTGCTGTCTGAAAACTCTCCATTGAGGCACGATGAACGCTCCCGCATTGGCAGCCCGAAATCGACGAGTTTCTCCCTGTTGCATCCTGGACCTAGGCACCCCATCTGGTCAAGCTAGTGCTGGAGCCGGAGTCGGACCCGGAGCTCAGACAACATGAGTTCCAACCTTGTACCAGCAATTGGACTCTTCATTCTTCAACGGGATACCCGTACCATTCTGCCATGTTCCCAGGATGTGTCCTCCTCGATGGATGTGTCCCAACTCACAACCTACCCCTACGTCAAAGGGGGCAAATTGAGAAGGCAACGTAAGTATCCCTCCCTACCTTGCGAGGGCGGGCAAGACTCGAGGGCGGGAGCGGGAGCATAGAAGAAGTGTCTCCTTCGTAGCCCTGCTAATTAGCCTGACCCCCTTCCCCGGGGAACTTGGAAGGGCCATGACCAGGGCTGACCCTCTTATCCCGGTTCATTGTCTATGCTCCCGAAGCCTGAAGTTCTGGACATCGCTCTCTGGGCCTGGGTCCTAACTCCCTACGAATACTCCCTCACAGCCGCCAAGGGGGCCAGCGACTGGGAGCCTGGGTTCCCGCTCAATAGCCAAGGAAGAGCATGAGACAAGACCTACCAACCTTACCACACCTACCTTGCCTGACCACCTCACCGACGGCCTTCAGGTTCACTACTCACACGGACCAATGCAGTAATCAAAGCCCGATGTCCGTGGGCAACAATAGAGACTCGACCGGCCGGACTTTGATCAAGGGCTCATGATATGCAGAGACTGGACCACCATTGGCCATCGGCCGTCGGCGATATCATCCTGACTTGAACCGACCAATCGTTCACACAAGCGACGAAGAAGCCAAACAAGGCCGCCAATCGCCTCGGTTCCCGACCTACCGGAAGCGTGCCTAGGATGCCGAACCGGCACTCTGTCCTGCAAATTCAATTCTGATGACGGCACCGGCTGTTGAGTCTTGCTGTTGGGGCTAGAGCTCCACGCCTGTCTCAGTGACTGCGCTGGGGTCGTTGTTCATCTTCAGACTCCATTGGGTACCACAGTACCTACTCCAATTCAAACCCCATGGCCGGTCCTACGTTGATCGAGAATCTGCAGGCAAATGAGCAGTATCCTCAATTGCGACTTCAGTATGAGTGTACTACCCCAATTTGGCCAACTCAGTCTCACTCCGGGCAGGCCTCACTCACGCCCGCCGCCAAGTAAACGAGGCTGGGGTTCTTAGCTCAGCCCCGGAAAGACGATGAGGATGAAGTACGGATGTAAACAGCATCCGCTTAGTCAACAAACAGGAAATCATCCACAACAGACACTGACGATAGCCTGCGTGCGTCCACGGCGGAATCCCTACGCCCCACGAGTCTTATTCTTGATCCTTGGACATGCCATTTCCTCTTCGCTCTGCTCTCGTTCTTGGCCCTTGGATTACTACATTGGTATCCTTGAGCGGGCGCGACGCATCTCACACTGGAGTCGACTAGTGTCTGGGGGTGTGGTTTGTCTGCCCGCCTTGTGTACGAGTGGCCTGATTCTGTATCGTTATTTAACAAAATCTCGCGTCTAGTGGTGTCATAGCCTGATGAGCCTAAAAAGGGCCGGAGCACGGTTCTGGGTACTCGACCGCTCGCCTTGTTGTCTGGCCTTGGTCCGCCTCACGTGGTAAGGGCCTTTTGAACAGATGGGAGTTGGGACACCAAAGCGGATTCTCACAGTACCCAGATCCCAGACATGGATGGCGGATTGCGGTTGACTACGTACATACAAATGCACTGGGCAGGCAAGTTAGCAGGCCTGAGGCGGACGCGGGGCTCCCGCACTCCGCGGGCCTCCGCGAAGCGGTCGCAACGCCAGTGGTCCGGCGACACTGCTTTGTCGTGTCCGAGCAGCCGTGTGTTCGACGCTAGACTCGTTCACCCAACCGCCCTAGCTAAGTGGACGCTGATGCTCCAGCTCAACCGTCTTATTCCCATATCGACATCGACAGGCCATGACGCCTTTCTTGTCATGGTCTTTTCACCCTTACTTTGATCCCCTCCTTCCTGGAAGAGACCCGGAGGGGTTTCTCACAGATGAGGGGGCCGAGAAGGGTTGAGGTTCGAGGACCGGGGGTTGAGGCGAAATGGGGCCAAAGGATGTCGGCACGAGAGAGTTGAGAGAGTCGAGACGACAGGGCCGACGTAGGGAGATGGGTGAGATGGGCCAGAGAAGGCGGAGAGAGAGAAAGCCAGAGAATGAACGGGATGGCCCTTCAGCTTTCCCTGTTACACTAGGGACGCCATCGAGCGCATGGCCATACCCTTTCAGAGGCCGATACACCCACAAGTGATCAACAAGAGACGGACGGAAAAAGCACAAGAGCGAAGATACCCCATGCTCCCCTCTCGTCCCATCCTGCTGGGCCACCCATGCCCACTTCACCGGCCTCACATTCGTCTTGGCCATCTCTCATGCGCCCGCCCGCTCGCTGAGCTCCCCGCTCCCCATTAGCAAGCTCCCCGCCGACATACTCGTGCCCGCCCCCACTTTTTTGGGCATTCGGATCTCATCACCCACTAAAGTGGGTGCTTTTCAGCCAAACGGCCATGTCACCCAAACGGGCATCTCGTATAATTCGGAAGCTTTGAGCCTAGGAAAAAGATAGAAATATAGATAACTCTTGAGAGATTATATAGTCTATATTACTTAACGTTATTGATAATATGTGGCTGTTAAGGGCGTGATTTGTAAATCAGATTTTAGACTTTTGTATGGGTGCCCGTTTGGATGACATGGCCGTTTGGCTGAAAAGCACCCACTTTAGTGGGTGATGAGATCCGAATGCCCAAAAAAGTGGGGGCGGGCACGAGTATGCCTTGTAGCCTCGTCGAATGCCTCACGTCCCCTACCCCGCCCATGACGCCTTGTCACTCTGTGTCGCACTTGTTCCCCGAGCTCGCTTGGCCTGGTCCTGTCGCGATGATGGGCAATGGCGACGTTTCCGATGATTCCCGCCGGGTAGGCAGGGCTCCCAGCCAACCTGATCACGACTCGCGGAGGCACGTCCGTAACACCCAAGAACTCCGTCATCTACGGACACTTTGCATACAATACTATCCGTACGGACTAGTGTGCGGATACCATCACTCCATCTCAACTTCTCAAGTCCTTAACACCTATCCTTGGCCTCCTTTTCTTGGTTACCCTATCCCGGTACGCTAAGGTAGCGCATCAGCTTCAGTTCTTTGCTGGCTATGTCCAGATTGAGCTAGACTGAAGTCGACCAAACTACCTACCTCCGACTCGGAGCTTGGAGACGTTGTACTCACTGATGGCACAGATCCAAGCCTCGAAAGACTTGGTGCACACGTCCAAGGTCACGCATCTGTTGCCATTGGTCTAGGAGATGTCGAAAACCCGAGCTAAAACAAAACCAAACAAGAATGGAATGACGGCCAGAACCGAACCGGCCGAAATGCCAGTGCGGCTGCAGACCTTTGGCCTGCATGGTAAATGTTTGACGTGTCGTGGTTTCGCAGTTCACTGTAGACTAACACGACGATGGCGTGGGCACAGCGAATTTCGCCATCTAGACCCGATGCATTGTTGTCACGTTAAGCCTTCCAGTGTCGCACCTAGCCTGCTCCACGGGAGGAGTCTTGACTGCTGTGCCACGTTAGACTGCAGCTCGAGCACGGCACAGGTAGTTACCCGCAGCTGGGGGAAAGATGGGGGTTCTGGACTGTGTGATAGAGAAAGATGGTTTCAGCCAAATCCGGCGCGTAGCCTTGACCCCATTGGACTCCTGTCGAGTGGTGGTTCCAAGATACAGTCAGTGTATTACCATCTTGCTGGTCTTGTCTTACCCGACTTTAGCTGTCCCAAGGAGGGGGACAAGGCACTATCACTGTGAACGAGTACTGTGATACATATGGTTACACACACAGCGCTTCCACATGCTGGAGGCTGGAGAGAACAACAGAGTGTCCGAATGTCTGGCTCAGCCTACCGGTAGCTTCTTGCCCCTTGTCTTACCCACAGTGGCCCGGCACCTCACCAACCTGTCTGACCAGGATCCCGTATGGGCCAATGACGGCCCCTCTTAACTCTTCGTACGACAGATGAGAGTATGTCATCGGCCTATCTTTCTCTATTGTCAGAAGAGAGGCTCTGTTTGGACCCCGACCACGGTGTAAGCGTGTCCCGAGGGGCTGTCACGGCCCACCACTTTACTCCGTAGACCGTCCGGGCCACAAGGGGAAGACGCAAATGTGTGACCGGTACGTTCGCCGTGCGGCACTACTTGCTTATGAGAATCGCCGGCCGGCTTGGATCATTTCTAATGTCGGCGGTGATGAGCCTCGCTCCACGACACCTCACAACGCGTAGATGTTTCTCATGTTTCCTCGTCTTTTGCACACAGCTCACCTCACCGATATTTTCACAGCCTCACAGGCGGTCTGTCGGCCTGTCTGCCCTTCTCCGCTTGACTAATTTCATGCCCTTTCCTCTTTTCACCCCAGTCACGGTGCTATCCAGATTCCCTGCCTGTCACGACCCATCTCGGTTTCTCTCTCACGTTCCCTGTCTCCAATTTGAATTGTGGCCCCTCACCTTTCCCTCTTTCTTGCTATATCAGTCAGTCCCGACTCTCGAGGGTATCTGCGCTCAACAGAGGCCAAGACAAGGTATGTCAGATCAGCCAGGGGGGGCACTGAGTGACCAGGGGTGAAGCTCTTGGCACATATTCAAACATGAGGGAATCGACCGTCTCAGAGATGGGGATACCCCCGTCTCTCATCATATAGTGGTTTTTTTCCGGCTTTATAAGTACAAAAGATCGACCTTAACAAGATCACACTTTTAAAGGAAATTACATAATATAGTATACTTTTTAATTATATAATACGCATAATATATCCTAAGCACGTGCTTAACATAATATAGTAATTTCGATATAAAAACTGCTATTTAATTTAAGATAAGTAAGTTACTCTACGGTAGCGTTGGCCGGAAAGGTTAATAACAAAGGTCGGCCGTAATAGTTAGCTATAATAATCGGCTATAATAGTTAGAGGCGGCCTTTTTTAACTATAGAGGTTCTAAACTTTAATAATAACGTAGAGGTTTTTTAAAAAAAGGGCTAAAAGGGCTAATATCTAACTACTTAGAGCTTATAAAGATTTTTTTTATCCTTATCGTTTTTAATATTACCTAAAGCTCTATTTAAACTAAATAAATTTACTGAATAAGCTTATTAAATAAACTTATTAAACGTACTTATTAATATATAAACTACTACTTAAATAACTAGTTATATAACTAGTTAAGAGATTAACTAGTTAAAATACTACCTCGTTAAGAACTTATTTTAAAAATACCCCTCGATAGGTCCCCCCCTCTAGGGCTCGATAGATTCTTAGGCCCCCTTAACGCCCTAGTTATTATAGCTAACGTAAGTATACCTAAGGAGTAATATAGTACTTTTTAATAATATAAAATCTAGCTAAATAATAGTACGAATATTATAAATAGCTAGGTTAATATAGATATTAAGATCTAATATATTAATATTAACTTAAAAATTATACTCTATAGAGTTAGAAATTCTTTTAATACGGGCTATATTATAAATATAAGGGAATATATAAAAGGTCCCCTAATTTTTAATAAAAAGGAATATATAATATAGGATCTAGCTACTTACGCGGGCTAGTACTAAGAGGTCTTATATATGTTAGAGTAGGTATAGCTCGCCCTCTAGTTGGGCGATAGAAGGTCGGGAGCTATTAATAAAAGGGAGATAACGGTCGAGTCGGTTAACTACTATTTTAATTAGTAGTTAGGTATAGAGCGCAATATACCCAGTTTTCCCTAATACGTAATACACGGTACGGCCCCGGCGGATTGCTCCGTCGGGGGGGTCTCTCATCATATATAGCTGTAGTCAAGTGACTTGGATCCCCACAGACAGCCTGGTCTGCCATTCGCACCACTGCCATATTAATCCCTTGATCCCAGCTCCCGCCCGCAACGTCGCCAGAGACAGGCGAGCAAGCAACAGCCGCCGTGACCGCGGCCGCGGTCGCCGCGCCTTGTAACAACCTTGATATGGGCCCTGCACATGGCCTTCACCGCAAACTGACGGCGGCGGGCGGCAGCAACGGGTGCGGAAAAGATCCAAGCCATCTTAAACTTGCCGCCGTGCCGCGATTTATCTTGGCGTGGGACATGGGGGAGGGGTCTTGTCAAATTTGTCACGCTCAGAAACAAAGGGACCGTCACTAATAACACCATGGAATCGTCGAACACGTCTAAGTACGGAGTACGGATAGCCATATGAGAGGAGCAGTCTAGACTAGCGTAAAGGAGCAACAAGGTGTCGAACCCTCGTCGCACATCGTCAGCAGTCTGGCAACGTCTTCTTGTCTGGCCGTGGCCATTGAGTCTCGACTCTGGCATTCATCACCAAGCTTGACATCAAACAGCTTGGCGTGGACTTGGCTGGTCATGAACACATGCTCTCCCCCTTCCCCTCTCTTCCCTAGTATTGGCCCTTCGTCATCGTCACACCCCGCCCAGCCCCGTTGGTATCGTGACAGTATCAGGTCGAGTGTCTCGCTTGCCGGTCTTCCCACGTCGCTTGCTCATCTCTCCCTCCGCCTCCACCTTCCGGACGGACTGTTACGTCTGCCCGCCGGGCTTCCGGAAGGCCGGTGCCGACACAGCCGCCGGCGCCGAATGACCACCACCTTCAGTCACCACCCCTCCCCGGCCCTTGGTATCCTCCCAAGCCATTTCCCCCTCACTTCCCGAACCATGATCTATCAATTCTTTTTCTTGGCTCGCCATCAAGGTGATCCTACGTGGTGCCGTGTGATGCGAGATCTAGCCCCTCAGGCGTGGCGGAGCGAGAGTAGACAAGTCGGGTATGGGTACGGATACTCGCGATAGCGAGGCGCATGACGATGGTGAGCAAGTTTCTGCCAAGACCCAAGCCTCTCTCTGCCAACTTGCCAACTTGCCAAGTCCTCTTTTCCTCATCACCCAAATCCCAAGCCCTCTCTCCTCAGAAATCAATCATTTTGTTTGCCGCATATGCGTACACGTGCCACAAAAAAAGTCATTGTGCCAAGATATATCTTGGCGCGCCTCTTATTTGAGAAGCGCCCCCCCCCCCCTCCCCCACCCCCCCCCCCCTCACAAAATAACTTATTTTTTTCTCCCCTCCGCTGACGCCCCACCCAAAAAAACATCTTTACCAACAACTCGCGCCCGCCCCTTTCGTGCAAAGCCCCCCCCCCCCCCCCCCCCCCCGAAGACGCTAGACCTGTGGAAATGATACGATAATGCTTATGCGGCTGCTAGTTAGGAGCGCGAGCAAGCCACCGCTTCGTCTGTTCGTCGTCATTGGGATGGCTAAGGCCCACGGTCCAATGGACTTTCTCTACGCTTGTCTATCCGTCGCCACCCTAACTCCCCGCCATGATCTATACCGCCTAGTCTGCGGCAGTGTTGCATGGACTTCGGGACCCCTCCCGCCCGCCAGCCTGACGTTGCGGTAGGTACATGAGCCTACGCCACACGGAAGGTGGTGTCTTTCCACCAAAGCCAAGACAAGCGCGATATCGCCTCGCCAAGTTATGTACCTACGCATATGTGTGTCCATAGCTCCAACTCCATCTTGGCACTCGAGGAGGTTGAGAAGTTTGGGCTTGGCTTTTTGGCGCCTCGCCTTGCCCACATTCTCTCTTAGCATAACCGGGGCTAAACCGCAACAAGATCTAGTAGAGGAACGCGAGCAAAAAGCGCGTCCCATGACTAAGACAGGGAAGTATTTGGCGAAGTTGGTCAATCTTGGGTACTTGGCCCCTGGGAATGACGGGCCAAGGGTTTGC
Source organism: Colletotrichum cuscutae (assembly GCA_030869315.1). NCBI lineage: Eukaryota > Fungi > Ascomycota > Sordariomycetes > Glomerellales > Glomerellaceae > Colletotrichum > Colletotrichum cuscutae. Next base: position 20,044 of record MPDP01000160.1, read on the forward strand.
AGCAAGCGCACACTCAACTCCCAGCTAGCAAGATTAGGCGATGCGGGCAGCGGATGCACCTCGATCGACTTCGCCATCTGCATACTTGTTGATCACTCATCAACATGCCTAGCTACCCGTATAGAAAACACAGGAGAAGATTTATGACGGACAAAGATTAACTCCCACAATTCCGACCTCGCTCACAACGACCGGACCCCCACTGGCACCCCCTTGCCCTGGTTCAGACTTCAACCATTCCCCTGGGCCCGAAGCCGCCGCGGCTTACACCAAAAGCAGCGGCCAGGCTGGTAAGAACCAACGTCAATCCCGGTGCAGCTCTCTGGGCCCCTACTGTGTAGATGATTCGGAAGTGGCGCGCTACTTGGCTGCGTGGAAGCGGGAGGACTGGAAGCTTAACAGCATGGCGGCGAAGCAGCTGCAGTCTGCAGAGACGGGAGCCAAGGAGGCCCATCACGCATACTCAAAAGTGACGAGAAGCACTCCGTACCCCGTACCTTTTTTGTTCATAGGAAAGGAATACGGATACTCAGTACTTCATCATTCTACGTATGTATCCGCCATGCCGCCCCTGTCCCTGTACGCCCGTTGAGTGAGATGTTTCCCCATGGTCTTCGCCGGGGCCGCTGTAGCACAGAAATTGCCGTGTAGTAGTTGGCGGGGTGCAGGTAATTAGATCAACGACAAAAGTGCCCGTCTCCGCCTCTTTGTCTGGTTCCAGGATTGAGGCCTGCGGCCTGCCTTGCGGGCTTGCCCTGGTTCCTTGTGTAGTGTCCAGTCTCCAGTCTCCAGAGTCCAAGGGATCCGTAGATCAGATCAGAGAAATTCCCATGCTCTTCCCACCCGCCGCAAAATAGACTAAAATGTCTATTTTTTGCTCCTATTCCAATTTGCGGCTTGCCTGCAACTTGCTTGGCTTCTCTCCCTCCCCCCTTAATGGTATAGCGTCTTTCGTTTTTCATCACAGCAGAGTTGAAACGTTTGGTCCCCGGTGCCCTAGACCCTGTCCGATGAATTGATTTTGATCCCATCTCGCCACCATCGCCTCCTCCCCCTAGTCCATCTATTGACTCTCGAGTCTTGACACTGGTATGTACCTCTCTTGCTAGTAAGAGTCAGAATGTTTGTCTCCATACTTTGGTCCCCCTGGCTCAATCTCGTTGGTTCACGTAATATCTGTCCGGGCAGACAGGTAAAGGTCCCCCGAGCCCCCCAGAAAGAAACTCGGCCCATCCGGTATGAGTGGGTTGGGTAGAGGCACCATGTCACATTGCTCAACTTTCAGGAAGTCCTTGGCCGGCTAGGGAGCAGTCGGGTAGCGTGAGGTGGTTACAGTGATGCGACCCCATCACGTACGTTGTCCCACTGCAACCAGATGACACTTCTTAGCGTACATAACCGCGCGCCGGATAATAGCATTGCTAGCCAAGGGAACCAAAAGGGACGACACTTGTAACTCTAGAAGTTCAGACACACCAAATGGCAAAGACCAACAGCAAGGGGGTGGTGGATGGTGCCGGTGCATGCGGCCGTGACAAGTCCGCATCCCGGCGCCGGACCCCCTTCTCTGTCCTCTCTTCTCCTCCATCTCGGCCGTTCATCTGCTTGCAGTTGCACATCCCTCCTCTTCCTGGTGACTGTACGGAGTACTGTGGCATGGTAGAAGGCTGGGATTCCGGGAGGCAACTCAACCTAACTTTGCCCACCATCTTTTCTTCAGCATCTATACTTCGTACCCAACCGAGTTATCCCATCTTTGAACCAATCAAGCCCATGTCGTGGTTCCGGCAAAAGAGTTGATCGCTGCTCCACCATCTCCCCGAGCAGAAATATCCGCCAAAACGTTTGGACGGGGACTCCATACCATAGCCCCAAGCTAAGGAAAGGAAACGAGCCCGAAGGCGGCAACGATCTGGTGCTTCGCACGCAGAGCGACGTCAGCGACACATGTGGCTCACGAGGCTTGTGGGTGACATGATCAAAAGAGTGGGAGGTAATAACTCCGTAGGCTGGATGTGGAACAAAAAGAAAAGATGGAATAAGAGAAATTAGGCGGGCCATGTTATGTCAGTGCTGTGGCCCTGTCACTGCCAATAAGGACCCTCCATGCATATTGACCCTTTCCTCTTCTCTCCCTTCCCTTACTAGGCTCTATGGATGGCAGAAGAAAGGAATTAAGAAGCATGTGAGCTAGTGAATAGGTGGACTGCCCGGCGAGGGCGTAGGTATATGGTGAGCAGGGGAGTAGATGGAGAGAAGATGGAGTTATCCTCCACATGAACAGCCGGCCAGTGACAAGAGAGAAAGAGAGAGATGCCCTACACAGATACGCTTCCATAGGATACACAGAGACTGATAATGAATACTGACTGCCTGCGTACTTTGTGCTCCAAATGTACTCTCTGTATGGTGCATCTATACGGGGTAGGTACACTAGCTGACTGGGTAGGCAGCTGGTAGGTATTCGTAACGAGAGAGAACGAGAGAGAGAAAAAGAGAGCGAGAGAAGGGGGTGGGAGTGTGTCCGATGAAGGCAAAGATGTACACTACGCCCATACGACGCCCACGCACGTTCAAGGTCCCGCCCACGCACCACTTTGCTCCCCACGCAGCACACCAACCCCCATCCATTCACACCACTATCCGAAAAAGAAGAGGGAAACCAGTGTTTGGCACCAGAAGAGCTGCGATCTCACAATCTGGAGTTCGCACTAGCGGCCCAACTTGACAAGGACCCCGACTGTGCCAAGCTTCCAAAGCGGGTTTGTACGTTGTACATAGTATATCCGCACTACACCGCATCCAAACGCTCCCTCTGACCTTATCACCTTGGGTTCTGGAGTCTTGGGTCCTGAATCGGGGACTTGAGGACCATGGGACTTGGACTCGTTTGCTATGCATGTCTCATCCACATTCATTTGGGAGGGAATGGATAATGGTGAGACCTCATCGTGCCTGTGTGCCTGTGCCTGTATGCTTGTAGGTATGCCTGTGTACCGACCGGCCTTGCAATACCGCGCGCGTGCCACGCTTGGGTTAGAGTCTTGGCAGCAAATTCTGATCAACTTCAACACCAACTTCGCTTTCCATCTTTGCCTTCATCTCGACGTGCCAAGCCAGCAAAGCAGACCATCACGGCACGCAAAAGTCGTTGCCAAGACGTCGGTTCTCCCAATGCTTTCTCCTGCTTGACATAATCTCGAGGGGGTTGGGGTACAAATTCTGCAGATGACGCGAAATGTAGACGAGACAAAAACAAATAACAAAAAAAATCACCAATCATCATCATCACTGGCTAGCATTCTGGATAACTCGCCGTGCTATCTACGGATAATGATAATAGCCGTAGACTAGTATCCATCCATATGCCTCGATGCGGCTACTGGTACGGACGGTAAATCCAACTCCATGCCCTCAGTCGCCGCCCACTTCACGCATCACGGACGATCAAACACCGCCGGCCTTTTGGGTGCCACTTTCTCTTTCGCTTTCTTCATCATCATCATATCTCTTTCTCTCTCTCTAGCCCCGTTCCATTTACCAGTGCCCATCAAAGCCAAGCATCACCCAATCGCCGACAAACGTTACCTCCGCTACAACCAGTATTTCATACTTGGTTGTTCGTACGGATACACATAGTTTGCAACACACCTCACCGTTGCGTTCGATAGATTCACCCCTGATCAACCGGCCACTTTCCCATCGATCCCGCCCCTTACGTAGTACACACATCGACTGCTTCCTGTTTCCATAGACCTGACCCCTGACTGACAACAAGCCCCTCCCATATCCTCTGGGGGCCCTCTGGACATCTCCATCATCGATTTGTATTTAATTATATTGCTAAACTGCAACATTGACAAGGTCTGCCTTCCATACCCAGCCCACCGGGTTTGTCCGGCATGTGGGCCAACCTGTCCTTCGGTATCGTGGAACACTCCAATGTGCGTCTAGTAGTCCGTCAACTGCGCATCGTGCACTGTTTAACTCCATCGTTTTGTATTACTAGAGGATTGCCGCAGTACATGTAGACGCTACCCTGCCCTCGAATTCCGTACTATTTAATAACCCTTTTTATAAGTTACCTATCCTTTTTTCTATTTTACCCTCTCCCTTATTAAAGGATCGTTAGAATTATAGTTTTAATAGCTTATTAATAAGCTAGTATTATTATCTAGAGGTAGATAACTTATACTCGTATATAAGCGCCGGGAGTCTTATTATTACGGAAATAGTAATAGATATACTAAAGTATTTAAAAGAGCTTTTTAATAGACTTTTAATACTATTTAAAGCGATAATCCTCGAGCTATAAGAGGAAGCTAAAGTACTATATTAATACGGCCCTATTCGTTTTATTAATACTAATAATACCCTTTTTAGTATAAAATATATTAATAATACTCTACGGCCGCGTTATTATACTTCGTAAATTATACTTAATATTAGCGAGGATTTTAGTATTATCTCTTAGTTTATTTATTAGGGCTATTATTATAGGGTTAGTTTAGTTATTAATATCTTAGTAAGTATTTTAACTTAGTATACTTAGACGCTCTTATAGCTCTTAAAGAGAGGTTTTTAAAGGACTTATAATTAGACTTTTTACTTATTATAAGCGAAGCTATTATAATTAAAGTTATAATATTATTTATAAACTTTAATAATAAGTAGTTAATAATATAGTTATCTTTCTCTTATAGTAAGCTTAAAAAATATCTTAATTTAAGTACTAAGTAAGTACTATACTATTTTATTAAAACTATATTCTTATACTTATGACTTAGAAAGAATTAACTTTCTTCGATAACAAGGTACTTAGAAAAAACTGCGCATCGTGCAGCAGTCTCTTCCCCGCATTCGGATTTCATATACACATGATGAAATGGACACTAACGTAAGTATCCGTAGCTTCTCGACCTTCTCGCTCACTATCTGCAACCCGACAACGGCCGCCAATAGGCGCCTTGGAGAAGGAAATGTACGAAGAAGGCATTGCCACAACTTCCTGACCATAAACCCCTTGCCCATCCAATTGCAGGATTCTTTGGGAGCGCGATGACTCGGAAAAAGGTACCATACCCATCCATTCGCTACCTCAGAGTAGACTAGTCTTCCATATGTACACTGTTGCGGAACGCTAGACAGAACAAGTTGGCCAGCAAGCTAGGTACGGCAGGATTGGTACCGCCATCGGAGGGCTAATTAGCCCGGCCGGCCCGGGGCTTGCTCCAGGTTGAGACGACGCCATGCCATCCGTGAAGATCCACGTCCGTGCTCTGCAGTCTGCACACGCTTGGCTCCGTGCTGTCTCTCTCTCTCTCTCTCTCTCTCTCTCTTTCTCTTTCTCTCTCTCCCTCCCGGTCTCCCTCTCCCTCGCTCTCCATGCTGCATGCTTACTGGTGCTGCTGGACTTACTAGCTGCCACTGGTCATCCTTCAAAAAGGTGTCTCAGCTGAATCACACCCCCACCCCTGCTTGCTCTCTTCTCAGTCGGCCTTCATAAAAAACCATGGCCGGCTGGCTGCCGATTCATCTGACGTGTAGCGCCTCGCCGGCACCCTCATTGGAATAGGCATCGTCGCTCCAAACACTCCATCGAGGCCCACCGATCCGTCCTGATCGAGCTGCTGATGCCGCCGCTTCCCCATGCTCTCTGCCGCTGCCGCCGTCGTTCCCTCCTTGCCCTTCAATGTCTCCTCGCTCTCGGCATGCCCCTCCAGCGTCACAGTCTGCGCCTTTGCCTGCGGACGCGACTGAGCCTGTGCGTCTTGGTCCCCAGTACTTGCCGAGCTGTCCTTGACCGCGACTAACACGCCGCACTCCCAGTTGCGACAAGTGAGCTTGGCCGTTCCCGACTCCCGGTCCTTCACTAATCGGCCCCTAAAAGTTCAATCTAGGTCAGCCTTATGATCGACCCACGTCGTTTCTTCACGCTGCCCTCAGACAGTAGGCTTTGCCCCTTCTGTGATGTGTCTCCCTCACTGAGACGAGACAGTACACTACACTAGACTGCCCCTTCACTCTTCGTCACACAGCCCTTACCACTAAGGGTAGCCTGCAGGCCAATCGCGAGGGTTCCTGTTTGACTTACCATGCGCTCTCCGACAAGTTTGCACTCCCCACGTATGCCCAGACTGCGCCGTCGTGCGCCCGCTCACGGACGAATATGGCTTTGCTATGTAGTAACAGGCCACCTCTGGCGCTTTGGCAATCTCGCATCAATTCTCGCGGAAACGTTGAAGAATTCCACCATTTCTCTTGCATGCAAATGGTGCCGGCAGACTAGATCACGTAAAATGAGCATACGGGGAAACTACATGGGGACTTGGGCAGCAGGATCGACCGGTAACGCGGCGATCCCGGCCGGCACACAACTTACAGATCTACCGCCCCGGCTACTAGAAACGGTCTTTTCGGTAGGGAAATAGATGCGGAAATGATGCTGCAATTGGAGCGGCTCCTTGTCAATGTCGACCGGTCTGGAACCACCCAAGCCTGTTTTTGCAGCCTTGCTCTTGGTCATTTTGGACTGCCTGGCTTCGTATTCTTTCATGCCTGAGTCGCCTGCAAGGAGTGCCAGCAATGGAGCGTTAGTATGCTGATCTTTTCACCCTGACAAACCTCAGCAGGCTTGATTGCAACCACACGCACCTTGACAGGCATAGTATATCATCGTTAAGAACCCATGGTTCAGCGATCCCAGTGAAGATGCCTGAGATGACAAATTTGTTAGCAACACCCCTGGTCACCGCTCGCCAAGAGCTGGGCAACTTGCTCAGCCAAAAGACCGCGCAGACCACCTACGTACCACATAGTCAATGTCAACGGCATTCTCGGTTGCCAAACCCAAGCTTCGGATAATGCTCCCTAAGCCGCAGTAGCCTAATCGAAAGTCTAAGTCAGCACAGTTTTGACTTGCCACGAACATGAGGTCATCGCGTCCCGAGCAGAAGGGGTAGACTGGCCTGTGTGTTGCCAAGCTTCCTTCGTATGGCTGCCAGAGCTATGGGTCGATGTCAGCCTTCAGTCAGGATGTCATCTTATATCGGGCTGCCCTGTTGGCTATTGCTACTGACATGGAATGGACGAAACCGTAACGGCTTGTCTCGGAGAAGTCGTAGTTGTCCAGGCTCTTCACCAATTTGTCGTCAAGGCCAAGCGCTCTTAGGAAGCGTCGGAGCTCGGTGCCGAATGATGTCTCGATAGGTGGCCCATTGAGCCGGGGCAGGTCGATCAGAAAGATCATCTAGGTAGAGTCAGCCAGACCATCAAGAATAAGTCAAGTTGGGAGCTCAAACGTTTTCCAGCTGACCCGTCTCTCCCCAGTCGTAAGGAACCAGATTGCCGGAAGGAATTACAATACGGAGGCAACTGCGTGTCGGTGTTAGATGGCTACTGGTAGCTTAAACAGTTGAGATTCAACTTACCCTTCATACTTCAAGATCTGCAACTTGGAATGCATGTACCCGCCATGCATTGGCGGAAAGCAAAATTTGATGAGACTACCGGCCGGAATGTTTGAGCGGATGTTGGCTTTCTAGAATATGAAGCGCAAGCTCAGCACTCGACCAAGAAATGTAAGACAGTCTTCCAACATACCTCGGCATCGTTATTTGCGTAGGCGACTAGAAGCATCTTGGTGTTTCGGGCATTGACCTTCGAGAGAAGCCATTCCTCGTCCCATTGGAAGGATGAGAGCACGGCCAGCTGTAGTTTGTCCTTCTGAAGGACTTCCTCAATCTTGATATCTTCCCCGTTTCTGGGGCAGCCGAAGGCCCAAGTGCGCTTGAACGCTCCTTTCGAAAATGGTAATTCCAAAGCATTTGCGGCTGGTGTTGCAGATATTACTGGTGTCGCTGCCTTGAACTTTGCGGCACCAGTAACCTCATGGCTCTCAGAGACTCCAGGGCGTAGCAACTTTAAGCTCTGTGAGGATTGGGTATCAATACCAGCCTCTGCAGCTGAACGCTTCTTCAGTCTTGCTATGCGTTCCTCTTCCATTTTCTTGCGGTCGAGGGCCAACAGCCCTAACGGGCCTGTGTTAGTGGCTGACGATGTCGGAAGCTTCGTTGCAGATGACGCAGCCTTGGTTTTGTCGTCGTTGTCGAATTCCTCTTGCTGTAAAGAGAGTGCAATGGCTAATGCGAGATCTGGATCGTCATCTGCGCTTGGCGACTGGGGTCGCGCCCGATTATTGTGCGAACTCATAATTGCTCGCTAGGTTTTGCTGCCTTTGGCTGTACTTGCTGGCTTGAAAAGACAGCTGCAATTCCCAGCGAGCTTTTTCGATCTTCCTGGAGTTGAATTTTTGCAAACAATCTAGTGCAGTGAAGCGTCGGCACTAGGACCACTTCGTCGTGATGATGGTGAACATTGGACGACGTCAATTACACGGCCGACGTGTAACCAAGACCCATCTTTCCGTTCGTCAGCTCGCGAAGTCACGTGCTCTCGTGTCTGATCTTTCCTTTTGGTGCATGTGCATTTTTCTACATATCCACGCTTGAATGGCACTTATGCTATCAGCTTTACAGCGATATCGAAATTGGGTCGGTTTGTTACATCTAGTCCCATGGGTGTGTTGACAAGTTGATTCCTAAAACAACCGCGAAGGTCGATATATTGATTGAAGATGTCATCTGTCTCAAGTATCTCTTTTGGAGGGGCTATTGCTATCAACCTCGAAAGCATGACCGATGTAGGCATCAGGCTCGCGTCAGACAATGCATCGCACTTCAACCATGAATTTTTCTAACTTTCAAAATCTCACGTAAACTTTCGAATATTCTGCTGGTGTACAGAATATTTTCGTTTCTTTGTCGTTTGTATGATCTACCACGTTTTGTTCACTATCTGTAAAAACCCTTCGGTTTTGTCGTGGTGTTGTGGTTTATCGACATCAACTATTTGCTATATCCGGGCTGGCAGTAGTCGCAGAGGCGATTGATGCGAATCAAATGCTACCATGTCTGATAACCCATGCAACCCTGAATACCGCAAGAAAGTGACCAGGAAGTTCCATCTACATCTTTCGGTGGCTCTTCTTGCCCAAGTGTTGCTACTTTGGATTGAGAACCGAATGACTTGGTTGAAGACAGCCTCGGGGCAAGCGATGTTTGGAAGAATTCCGGCTGAGTATAAGAAGTTATTTTGAACACTTCAGATGAAGGGAGTCTCATTGTTCCACGAAAGCTGAATGGTTGTGAAAATGCCCCTGGTCGAGAATATCGTCTATTATGGGTTGCTGATACTCAAACCCAGTGACCAAGGTACAGGATCTTCCAGCTTGGGATCAATACTTCTTATGCCCTGATCTCGTGGATGTTTGATTCGGTAACTCATTATCTTGAGCATGCTGACGTCTATCATTCCGACGGAAGCCCAGAACAAGCGGATTGAACAACACTGATGGAAACGTTCGTGGGCCCAGTATCTCGCAAGCCACACTGGCGGAATGGACGAGATAGACGGCACTTCAGCTCCTAGTCAGACTATATCTTATGCCTCTCAAAGTAAGGTGTAAACTTCTCTCGCTAGTTCACTTCTGTCAGCATCGTGTCAGGCTAGACGGAGCCATCATGCTGATCCCTATACATTTATTGCGGTCTGATGCTGCAACCAACAGAACCCTCGGGGATCCTTTTCGGGCGTTATCATACTCTTACTCAGACTCCAGGATACCAAACTTACATATTGGAGATGAGGACAAAGTTCTTTCCGCTGTCTCGGCGCCGAATGAGTAGGCTTGTCTTAACAAGTATGTCATGACGCCAACTTACGTGCATTCGTGAAGAAACGTAGCGGTTGATTCATCCAGCATAATACGAGTGTCTGTATTTGTATTACAATGAAGATGTAGCCTTTGGGCAATAGTTCTGTAATAGCATCAATATTTTACAATTAGCGGTCAGGGGACGTCTTTCAGGCTATCTCCCATGTTGAATCTCAATGCGAAACTTACCAAAGAGATTTCAGTAAGACAATCCCTTTGAAACTCACAGACAGACTGATGCTACTGGAGCGTCGCCCTTTTCGTCGCTGGCTTCTCTAATGCACCGCCACCGCCGGAAGACGTAAGGACAAGGAGTTATGTATAAACATGTATTTGACGAACGTTTCTTTCAGGACGGAGAACTGGCACCGTAGGCAATCAAGGCGATCGCCTAGAATATACACATAACTAGAGCTTGGCAGCGTGAGCCGGGTTTTGACAGGAGTGTACCACTGCCCCCTTGATGCGTTATGCTAGGGATGATGTTCCCCTAGTGAGAGATCATAGAGGTGGTCCATTGTGCTGCGGCTCCTGGTTGATGGATGAGCTTAGAGCGACACGAGAATCAGTGACTTAGCCAGGAAGTTAATTGCTGGGGCGGCCGTAGTCTCACCCTCAGGGGCTTCTAAAAGCTTCCCGCTGCTCATCCGAGTTTCTAGTTTAAAAGTCTAAGGTGGTGCTACGTCTATATACCGTCATCCGACTTGGTCTAAAATAAATGCTGATATCCGACATTAACTTGCTCAGTAAGTTGAAGAAGCAGAGAGGCTTCGTCACAAGAAAGGGGCCGGTGACGTTGAATATTGGAAAAGGGAGGCTAGGGAATATTGCATCACAGGTGCTGGTTGGAAAGTCCACAGTGAACTGTTACATAACAGACACCCCAGATTGGCCATGTATAGGTAGGGACATGTTCAAGGGCTGCGCGGTAGTCTGCTCAAGTAGCATAACCACGGCACTTCACCAAGGACAGAAACATCGCTAGTAGATTGTTTACAGAGAGCTCCCTCTCAAACTATTTTGATACTGTCCTGTTTGGTCGGCCGTCCAAGTATGCCAAGAGTGTAAAGGATTAGATCAGAGCTGGACCACCAACGCCACCAAGTATATGTCTTGATAGTCGTCTAATTCGAATGGATACAAACATGATCGAACATGAAAGATGGAAACGGAATATGAATTGGTCCTAACTGAAAAGAGAACATCAACATCGCTTTCGGGTATCAAGTAGAATCTCAGGTAGGCACGTAAAGCAACTGCGAGCTCCTGCCGCTTTCCCGCTTTCCCGCTTTCCCGCAACCCCAAGACACCCAGCAAGACAAAGTAACAAGTCATATCAAATAGAAGCAGCGCAGACTCTCATTTCCATGCCAGATGAGTTCCAGTACTCCTGCGTCTTCCAAAGAGGAACAACGGCACAAAGCGAACCAGCCAAGTGACGCCCCAAGTACCAAGTGTAATGAACCTTCTTGTCGTTTGCCATCGACAGACAATGGCCGCCTAAGAGTACAGAGGACGTTCTCCCGATTGTGTAGATGACATGGGCGACTCGAGTTTCAGAATGCGGCGCAGGTTGTCCTCCATGGCGCGGAGATCGGCAGATTGGTCGCCCTGAGGGGCCGGGTTATTTCCCATGAAGCCGTTATGGACGTACTGAGCTGGCGGAGCCGAAGCTGGTGGCTGGGCAGCCGAAGCCAGACCTTTGCCCCCAAAGAGATACTTCTTCAGAGCTTCAGAGCGATCCTCGGCAGGCGAGACCTGCGTAGGTCTAGTGCCATTCGGAGACTGGTTGGGAGCGGCACGGGCAGCACGGATGCGCTCTTGGTATGGGGTGGAGAATGCAGGGCCAAGAGGCTTTCCCGAAAAGCCGTCAAGCTCCTGGGCCGAGATTCCACTAGATGATCTCTGGAGAGGCATACGGTGCCCAGGGTGAGTGTTGTAAGGTTTTGCAACGAAAGGGCCATGGTTGGCCTCCCTGGGCGAAGGGGCAGCGGTTGACTCAGAACCGTCTGTTTGAACGGACGAGTTCAACGAACTCGATCGCCGCGCCTGTTCCTTTTCAGCTCTATCAGCTCTGAAAATGGCGTCAAGAGGCGACTCGTGAGCCCTAGGTGCGGTCGCAGGATGCTGAGGTGTCGGGCGTTGTCGTTCGGTTGCCGGTGGGGACGGCTGCTGTTGGGCTTCCGGCCTGGGTCCTGGAGATTCGGGAATGGACTTTGAATAGAAGCTGGGCATAGGTAAGGCTGATGGAGCAGGCGAAGCATGGAAAGTCGCGCCAGCGAAAGCGGCCGCTGCCGACTTGTTCACCGGGATGCTCTGAGGGGTCGAGCGGCGGTTTTGGCGGGTGACGTCAGGCGAAGCTACGGTATTGGGGTTCCTAGCCCGAGGTTTGTTTCGCGAGCGCTGTTTGGAGCCAGGCTGGTTGCCGTTGCCGGACTGCGGCTCAGGCGAGCCAGAATATGACTTCTGGGGGGTATGAGGATGACCGGCTTGATCGAAGGCCAAGGTTGAGACATTGGCGACGTCGGTCTCTGATGCGTACATCTTCTGTCCAGCAGCCTTGCCGCCACCGCCACGATTTTGTCGGCGACGAGTGGGCGTTGGCTTTGCTTGATTTGTTGTTTCTTGCATTCTGAGTCGTAGGAATGGGATAGTAAGTTGTGTCGCAGCGACCGCAGGATAGAAACTGGCGGCAGTCAGGGTCGACGAAGGGGAAGAAGTCCTAGAGAATGGTCGCTGGAAGGTAAAGAATGCCTTAATTGAGAAGGTAAGGATATGATGGTGGCGAAAGGAAGGTATCTGTCGGTCGCGAGGCTTGGATACGCTGGCTGTAGCAAGATTAGATATGGTGGGTTTTCCTTCTTCCGATGGTACTGTTTGTGCTACGTTCAAGCGCCAGGAGGATGGTCTGTTTGAGGAAGCGGATTGGGAGAAAGTAAAAGCGAAAAGTAGAAGCCAGTGTCTGATGCAGGAAAAGCGCGTGTATATTCTCTGCTCATGTTGCCGTACAAATGAGTGACGGGCTGAAGAGTCGAGTAAGGTGACGATGGCAAGAATCGGGGGAAGAGCAAAGCCACAGCATGCGGCGAAAGAGGGGAGAGGGGCTTAAGTAACCCCGGTGCTAGGAGACCTTGAGCTGAGTGGAGATGTTGGGTGAGTACGTGTGTGTGCCCTGCCAAACCTGCCCAGATTGGGCGTGTTCGCTGAGGAACCTGCCCGACTTTCCCTCCTCCTGTCTGAGGCCCAGAGGTATCTCGCCATACTAGCAAGGCGCGTTGAGTACCTAAGGTGCCTGTCCTACCTATCCATACGCAAGTAGGTAGCGTAGCGTAGCGCAGCGCGGGCGGTGGCAGGTATGTCATCCCGTCCCCTCGGTGTCACTGCCAATCCCATCCCATCATGGATCCCATCCAAGTACCTTTCCCATTATCCCTCCTTATCTAGTTGCCCCTTACAGGCTACGCGTGGCTCAGTGACCTCCCGTAAGAGAGAGGTGGATCTCCGTGTTGACCCCTTCACGTGCGCTTCCAGCCTTACTCCCCGTCTTCAGCTCCGGACGGCTCGCATTACCTCACCATCCTTGCTTCTATCGTCGAAATTGGCAAAAGGTCGCTGATACGAGTCACGGCCCTGGACTTTTGGGAAGAGCTGCGTCATCCCGATTCCGCAAGAAAGCCCCAAAGTCAGATAGAAAGCAGAGGAGGGATATCATGGAGCAACTGCAAGCCACTCAAGTCAGGCCGCTCACGTTGTAAGGTACCTAGATCCAATGCCCGAGTACGATTGCCCAGTCAGAGGCAAATGCTGCGGTTCCTACTTGGTGTGACTGTCACTGAATCCCCGCCGTCTTCCAAATTCGCCTCCCTACTCCGATTGTGTTAGATGCTCAAAATCGCTGCAGGACTCTCTACTAAAGGGACTTAACTTATTCTACATGCTGCCATGGGAAATGCTTCCAGAAGTTGTCTCAATCCCTGAGACTTTGTGCTGACCCATTGCTGGGCCCAGTGCGCACTTTGGTAACGTGAAGACTGTCTTGAGCCGTAGCAAGCTTAGGTAATCTGCTCGCTTTCCCACTGTTTGCTATGGGCTTGCTACTCCCAGGCAGTGCGGGCAGGTCTACAGGGCACATTAGGGTCACAGGCACCTAAGCACCGAAGTCCCCCGGCCCTGAGGGGCAGGCAACGACCGCTTTCCCGCACTGTAGGGGAGGTAGGTCATTCTACCTTACGCCTCATGAACCCCGCCAAGGCAGGCGTGTAATCAGGCGCCTTACAGACCGGGGCCACTCCCGCTGGCAGCCTTTCCTGCCCGCCATTCGCATACATCACCAACCTAACCACAGAAATCCGGCCTGCAAACGAGACACGACAAAGGCCGTAATAACCCGTCAAAGCTACTTTTTCTTCTCTTAAAATATTGAGGAGTTGGTTTGAGTCATCTTTGTAAGAAAATCACCCGCAACCCGGAAGGCTCGACATAGGCTAGCCTGCCCGCTCGCAACCCTTTGGACCTCATTGATCAGACTTAGCTGACCACCTACAACGACACAGAAAAGGTACGCTTCTCACGCCTTCTCCGCAAGCCGCCCTTACTACCGAACCGCTGCTTCTTCTTCGACATTTAATCTATCATCCTGACTTTGATCGGTATCGCTCAGTTGTGCAGAACTCAAACTTACCGCCTCAACCGTAGCCGGAATCGTAGCTCGATTCGATATTCCACAATGGCCGATGTCGATATGACGGATGCGCCCGGCACTGCCGTCGCCAAGAAGGCCGCCGACGGCGAGAGCAGGCCGGTGGACGCGAAGAAGCGCTTCGAAGTCAAGAAGGTGCGTAGATGGAGGAATTGGATAGCTTGACCCAAGCTTACAAGTGCCTCTAGTGGAACGCTGTTGCCTTGTGGGCATGGGACATTGTCGTCGACAACTGCGCTATCTGCAGAAACCACATCATGGACCTCTGTGAGTTGGACGCTGACGCTGTTTCGCCCTGACGCATGCTAATAACACACAGGCATCGAGTGTCAGGCAAACCAAGCCTCTGCAACGAGTGAGGAGTGCACTGTGGCCTGGGGTATCTGCAACGTATGTTTTCTGTACTCCATTTGCCTACTCTCGCTAACCTACGTGCAGCATGCATTCCACTTCCATTGTATCTCACGTTGGCTCAAGGCCCGACAAGTCTGCCCGCTGGACAACCGCGACTGGGAGTTCCAGAAGTATGGACGCTGAGATGGCGCAAGGCAATGGTGCGAGGATCTCGGTCGATGGATACGCAGCATTATGTGTCATGGCTACGCAGAATGAGGATACAATAAGTGATACTCTCCTGACGAGCGAGGACTGCGTCCAGCTGGCGGAAACAGCTAGCCAGAGAGGCCCTCTGGGGTGGGCACAATTACAGATGCAGGAATATACATCACAATGACTTGATGAACAATTGACGTCTTTGGTTCCGGCTATCCCGACTTCCCTATTGTAACCTCGTTTCGTGTCCCGGAGCCGGACGCGGATCCAGGTTCTAGCCACTTGACTGGATGTTGCTTGAAAAAGGGCCAAGGAGGCACGACAAGGAGGAATGTGAGTACGGTTCCGCCTAAGCCAACGTAGACTGCGAGCTTGATGTCTTGCAGAATGTATCCGATGATGAAAGCAAGAACCTACAGGGAAGGGCAAGTCAGCATGGAGTGCTTTCAAGTTTGATATCGAACAATTGTCAGAACTTACTCCAGATGCCGAGAGAAGTAGAGTCGCCAGGAGATCTGCCAGTTTCTGGCCCTCAAAGTCCTGTAGGGAACACATCGTTAGCGTCTGGGAGTTGGAGATGCGTCAAAGAAGCCGAAGGGGAGGCAGGTTTCCACCGGGTGACGTACGATCTGACCCTCAGCGATATCGCGAACCTGGTCGAGGATTTGATCGGCCATTGTAATTGCGCCCGCGAAACTGTCCAAAAGCGTTGTTCTTTTTGGTTGTTGGCCGGTTGATGATTGGGGGGGTGGGGGGGTGGGGTGGGGAAGTGTGTGGGGTTGGGGGGGGGAAGACCTTTTCGGAGACGTGTGGGGGTGAGTGGTGGGGCGTGGTGTGTGTTTTGAGTTGGTGGGGTTGGGGGGGGGGGGGGGGGGGGGGGGGGGGGGGGGGTTGCGCTGGAAGATGGATTGGTGTGGTGAGCAACCTCTTTGCCAAGTCGTTGGTGCAGACTGTCGGGCCGTAGATGTGTATTCGAATATTTGGTTCGGTCTGCGATCTCGAGGTGATCAACAATGGATGATCTGGTATTATGGTGGCAGGAGCAAATGGAACGTCTCTAAGTAAGGCACCTAAGGTAAGGTAAGGTTAGGTAGGTAGGGAACAGGTATGCCGTTTCCGAAGCAAGTGAAGCACGGACCCTAGTCCTCAGGTCTGGTTCGCGAGCTCACTTTCACTCCGTGCAGCCTTCGGCACCATGTTCCTGCTCCAGCAGCTGCTATTGGGTGTAGCCCAACCACAAGGCGAACGATGGGGTACAAGCTAAACAGGCCAGCGGACTGTGTGGGGTCACTGGTATGACACATCCAGACATCCTTGGCCTGGAACCTGAAAAAAAGTCTCTCTCGGCTGGCCTGTGCCGCCACCTACCTTAGCGACTCACTGGCTCCAAGTCGGGTTTTCACTCAGAACCGGGAAATCTTCCCTTGCATTTGATCACCTTCTGGCCGTCCCCGTCATCTTTCGGTTCCATTCACCACCAAAAATTTCAGAAAAACCCTCAACACGCTCAGGACAACCGAGAAGACCTGTCGTCCAAACTCCTTTTTTTTCTGTGCAAACCAACCTTTTGTTCATTTGATTGTGCAGCAGTCAGACCAGCTTTCTCCATCAGATTAGTCTGATCTTGTTCTAGTGGTTGATCTAGCGACCTACCAAAACAATCGCATACTGTTTCCGGACGACGAAGACAAAATCCCACATCCTTGGGTCACCATTCGCACCACCTAAACCGACGACCATTGTTCCTCGATCGTTATCCGATTCCCTCAACACCGCTCGTAACAACAAATAATCACCTCCTCGACCTCACATACTATTGTATCTTCCGAACTGCTGCGATAAATAATAGAATCGCATTCGACTTTCGAGTTTCCCAGGTCGAAAGACCCACTTGATATTCTACCCGACACTCCAAACCACCAAGTTGGCTTCACTCGCAGCTGACGCTACCTCACCCACCTGTTCACTCCGAGGTCCTGGTTTCTGGGTCTACAGCGGAGTGCACAAGAAACCTCCGTAATCGGGTTTCAAAATCAACAGAAATAACCGGAATACAACATCACATCTCCAGCATTCTTGTGCGTCAACGCTGTCTCCTCAGCGTGTACGCATCTTCTAGGGACTGACACGACCACAGCCACCCTGGAAGCTCGCTACTCTTTCAGCGCACACCGCGCCGGCCGCGCGGAGTGCGATTCGGTAACGGTCTACTTTGAATACGCATCAGTTATGGGTATCGCCGCCTGATTCAAGAGTTGCGGAGGCCTTCGAAGAGGAACGAGTTTGAGACTTACAACCCATTCCACCAAACGAGCTACCCACACAAGCGGGTCAATATTCTCGTTGGCTGTGAAACCAAGCAATATCGCCAGGTTCCAGCACCAAAGTCAACATGTCTGACCACGAGGAGAACATCTCTGAGGGCGGCTTCAAGACGCCGATCCCTGAGCTCGACGACCACCGCCATCAGGTTGCCACTAGCCCTCACCCAGAGCGGCCTCGAAGAGGCACTTTCGACACTCTGTATGGAGCGCGCCTTCTTGGGCCCGACTCGGTTTCTGGTGAGCGGTCGCCAAGTATCAGGGTTCGGGATTTCGAAGAGGCAATTGTCGATGATGAGGGAGGTGACGTCTCGCCGCATGCGCGACGGGTTCGTCGACCGACTGTTGAGACGGTCACCGACCAGAGATCCATCTCCCCTCCCAACTCGGTCAAAGCCTTCGCTGAAGCGCGCCGTCGCGAGCGTGGCATGTCCTTCTCTGAGTCCAAGGCCGAGAGGAAGGGCAGCGAGGAGAACCTGCATCGCGCAGGCTCAATCAGCAGCCGCCGTAGCCACCGCAGTCGACCTTTCACGGTCGATGACGGCGCCAGCTTGGCCACCAACCAGTCGGCAGAGGAAGACGTCTGTTTCCCTCTACAAGATCCCCGGCGTAAGGACCAGCTGTACATCGACTTCGACTACTTGGAGAATTTCGTCCAGTCTGACCAGGCATCGCGAACGGCTAGTCGCCGCGATTCTCTCCGTGCCTTCCCGGACCTACGACAGACACAGACGTCTGAGGGTCAGCCTCAGCTGCAACTCAGCACTGTTGATGGAGATATTGTCAACATGCCCTCTGACACCTCTGATGAGCAGGAGATCTCGGAGAAGGAGCATGCCGCCGAAGATGCTAAGAATAAGCCTGCAGCTACCCAGCAGCCCCTGGACCCCAACCGGTTCAGCTTCTTTTCTTCGGCTTGGGAATCTACGATCCACGCAGCAGAACTTGGGGACTTGGTTCTTCCCGGCGAGGATCTTCGGGGCCTCTTCACGCTCCCCGCCGATGAGTCCGATGGAGTTTGGTGGTTGAATGTCAACAGCCCTACCAAGGAGGAGGTTACCGCCATCTGCAAAGCATTCGGTATCCATCCTTTGACAATTGAGGATATTACGACGCAAGAAGCGCGGGAGAAAATTGAGCTGTTTCCCTCGTACTACTTCGCAAGCTTTCGATCTTTCACCCCGGTACAAGAAGACGACGGCTTGGAGTATGAGCCGTACAACCTCTATGTCGTTGTCTTTCGCGAGGGTACTCTGAGCTTCAGTTTCGAGCCCAATGCCCACGCCTCTCACGTGCGCAAGCGGATTGCCCTGCTTAGGGACTACGTTGCGCTGAGCAGCGACTGGATTTGCTATGCTCTGATGTAAGTGGACATAGTCGAAGGCGATTATCAGTGCTAATCTGTTGGGCAGCGACGATATTGTGGATTGCTTTGCTCCAGTCATCCGCGACATTGAGTTGGAGGCTGACGCCATTGAGGATGGCGTCTTCGTCGCCCGCGAGGATGATTCAAACCAGTTTCTGCGGTCCATTGGCCGAGTGCGCAAGAACACCATGGCTCTCATGCGCCTTCTTGGAGGCAAAGCTGATGTCCTGCGAGGCTTTACCAAGCGTTGCAACGAGAACTACAAGGTTACACCCCGTATGGATATTGGACTTTATCTCGGCGATATACAGGATCACGTCGTCACTATGGTCACCAACCTCGGCCACTTCGAAAAGATTCTGTCTCGCTCCCACAGTAACTACTTGGCTCAGCTTTCCATCAACAGCATCTCTCAGGGTACACACACGAACTTAGTACTCAGCAAGATCACGTTCCTCGCGTCGATTCTTGTTCCGCTCAACCTCGTTTGTGGACTGTTCGGCATGAACGTTCCGGTTCCCTTTGCGGACACTTCTCTTGTTCCGTTCTTTGTCATCCTTGGAAGCTTGATCCTCTTCAGCGTTGTGAGCATGACCTTGGCTCGCAAGTACAAGTACATCTGAAGAATACATCGGGGCGCTGTCGTCAACGTTACGACTTGATTTCCTTCCATGCCGTTATATTAGTAGGGCATGAAGCATAACTGTGATGGCTTGTGCAAGCAACAAAACAAGCAAGGGGATTGGACAATGGGGCTTTTATGTCAATTGATCGATTTTAATTTAGTCTTGGTAGATACAAGAGAATACGAATTGGTTTCCAAACTTTGCAATGCATGCCTCACGCAGCTCTAGTGCTTGCCGGTTTTACAAATCAGCAAGGCTTACTCAACCTAAGTCATCATTCACGAAGCTGAGGAAATGTTTCTTTGCACTACTCTGTGATCTTGATGAGTACATGGCGTTGTACGTGCTTGGTTCTTGCGCCCATACTCAGCCAATGGGAGATGCCCAGGTTATAGTGGAGACGAAAAAAAGCTGGATGCAAGAAGTATGGAAAGGCAAATATTGGAAGACTTTTGACCTCTACCATACTATCGTCACCGCCAACATACGCTCCTCCATCCCGCACTTGCAATCCCTAACGAACAACGTACTATCAAGTATCTGGAAAATCTCACAAAGACACAACGATGGACTCCTCAAGATCAGCGCTCGAGAACTCGGACCTCGACAAGCTCAACGACAAGGACAAGCTTGAGCTCCGCCAATTCCTTGCCAACGAGCAGCAGAGATCTCAAATTCAGTCACGTTAGTATATCCTCATCTTATGGAACCGTAGAAGAGGGGAGCATGGCAGATTGAAGGTGATGGGAGACTATGGGAGGCATTGGCATATGTGCGCGGTCTAATCGGATGGCTGCAGACAGAGAGGGAGAGAGAGAAAGGACTTGGCAGCTAATTCGAATCATGAATAGAAACCCATGCTCTCACCGAGATCTGCTGGAAGAAGTGCGTCAGTGGCTCGATCCGCGGCTCGAAGCTGGATAAGGGCGAGGAGGGATGCCTGGCCAACTGCGTTGACAGATTCCTTGACGTCAACTTCCTCACGATGAAGCACCTCAACAACATGCGCTCTGGTTAAATGGGTTTGGAGAAATCCGTCGAATCACACACGCTGGAACGACAGGAAACAGGATACGGAACACGTCACAACGGCATACTCGTGGGGGAAACGACAGACCGGATGGGAAGGGGCGTAGAGAAACTTCGGATGGAAGTTGCTCATGTACAAGCATATGTATAACTAT
This sequence comes from Colletotrichum cuscutae, assembly GCA_030869315.1. Classification (NCBI taxonomy): domain Eukaryota; kingdom Fungi; phylum Ascomycota; class Sordariomycetes; order Glomerellales; family Glomerellaceae; genus Colletotrichum; species Colletotrichum cuscutae. Next base: position 40,567 of record MPDP01000160.1, read on the forward strand.
GTTACGAGGAAGAATGGCAATCCCATCATGTCAGAACACCGTCTGACAGGTTTACAACAACATCTGTCATGTCACAACGATCTCACGGTTGCAGAATTTGCGTCTGGATATACAAGGATGGTCACCGGAAGCGAATTTCGCATTCATGTGCATTTCTTCGAGACTGAACACGGTCATGGTACTCCAGCCTGAGTACCGGGAGAATCGATTGGTGCCCTCGAGGAGATGCCACTCCTGGGGAATCTGTATCAACAACCTTGAGACGCCCATGCCAATGCCTTTTGCAGTCAATGAGCCCGAATTGCTTTTTACTTATTCATTTCCCATTCCCGTTTCAGTCCTTCGCGGAAAATCAACATCCGCTCTAGACGAGAGCCAGCTTGGTGGCGGCGATGTCAAGAGCATCGACATCGGGGGTGAGGCGGGCATAGGCCTTCTTGGAGCCGTCGGGGCGGATCAGGGTGTTAATCTTGACGGTGTCGATGTCGTAAAGTTTCTTGAGGGCCTGCTTGATCTGGGCCTTGTTGGACTTGACGTCGACGATGAAGACGAGGGTGTTGTTCTCCTCAATCTTCTTCATGGCGGACTCGGTGTTGAGGGGGTGGACGATGATCTTGTGCTCGTCGAGGCGGGGCTCGTGGGGGATCGACTTGCGGGGGTACTTGGGAGCGCGCGAGACGACGAGGGTCTTGGGGCGGTGGAACGAGGTGGTGTAGCGGACCTTGTTCTTGTAGTGACCGTGGGCCTAGGGGAAGATGATGTCAGCTTTCTAATTTGTGGTGGCAGACAGTATCCCGTCCTCCTTCGGCCGCAGGCACTTTGGTTGTCTTGGGAAGCCGCGGGCAGAGGGGTCTGTTGCTTGTACTTACACCCTTCAGGGCAGCCTTGGCAGCGTTGTTGGCCTGCTTGGAGCCCTTAGGCGCCTTGGAGGCACCGCCTAGAGTAGAGATGTCGCATCAGCAATCGCTCTTTATTTTCAAAAGAACTCGCAAAATCTGCTGTAGCATGATGCTCCGGGAGAGATGTTTCGGCGTGGAGATTGTTGGTGTATCCCCCGTTCCGTCACCGTTCTGCCCGTTGCCGTCGACGAAACAAGAGATTTTGTCGAGTCGCCATTGTGTGCGTTTTGTGTATATGGTGGTTGGGAATGTTGCGCTCGAAAGTGTGTATTTCTTGCTGCTACCGGGAGTTGATTTCTCAAGTACCTTTCTTCGAGTCCTTGGGGGCCATTATGACTGATGGGGATGTTGGCTGGTTGGGCGGGTTAGCTGGGTTGTCGTCGGTGTCGAGGTCGAGTGCAAAAAGAAGAGATTCCGAAAGTCAAATGTTTTTTTTCTCTCATCTGTGGGCTTAGGGTTGACTTGGTCTGTGCGCCTCGATTCGTTATCTTATCTTGGCTGGAGACGGGGAAAGGTGATGAGGAAAATCATTCCGCCGTTGCTGGCTAGCCTAACCCGACCAGAACCGCGCTCAACCTAGCACTTACCAAAAGGAAGCAGACTGCTTACATAAGGCTCGACTTACACTCTTCGAGCAGGGAAAAGAAAAAAAAAAACCCCCCAAGCATCTGCTATGTCGACTTTGATATTGATCTCGTTGAGAATATCCAAAGCTCACTCAACGTACGCGACCCGGAAGCGCAAATCGAAGCCCTCTTGCTCCTCACTTTGATCGCTCTTCTCCCCCCAAAACAAGCGTCAGAAACATGGGAAGGACGAAGCCCGCCAATAAGCTGTTGTCCAGAGGCCGCCCTCCCACTATCAAAAAAGCAAAGTCCATATCTCGCAAAGAGACCAGAACGCTTATCAACACTCATCACACCTTGCAGAAGAAGCGCCAGCAAGCACTGGCTCGGAATGATGAGAGGGAGGCAGCAGCGGTTGCAGCCGAAATTTCTGCCCTCGGCGGGCTCGAGGAATACCAGCGAGCCAGTCTCCAAGGCCAACGAGTAGATCGCGGCGGAGACAGCTCGAGAGTCCTCCTGGACTGGCTGCGATCAGCCGATTTGCAGCCATTGAAGTCCAAGGACACTCGAAGTGAGGGGAAGAGCGAGGGCGGGGCGCATCGCCGATTGCGAATGCTCGAAGTGGGCGCTCTCAGTACTGATAACGCTTGCTCCAAGAGCAGCGTCTTCGAAATGACTCTCATCGACCTCAATAGCCAACGGGCGGGCATCCTTCAGCAGGATTTAATGGAGCGACCGCTACCAATGGACGACTCGGATCGATTTGACATCATCTCACTCAGCTTGGTTGTCAACTACGTTCCTGACCACTCACTACGTGGTGAGATGCTTCTCCGCACGCTTTCATTTCTCCGCCAGCCTGGAGACGATCTATCGGATGCTACTCGCGCCCTGTTTCCCTCACTATTCTTGGTCCTCCCTCGGAGCTGTGTCGATAACTCACGCTATTTCTCTCAGGATCGGTTGGTTGAGATCATGACGGCCTTGGGATACGTCCAACTTGAGGGAAAGGCCACCAACAAGCTGGTGTATTCACTCTGGAAGAGGGCAAATGCTTCAAGCGAACCGTTGCCCACGTTTGCCAAGCAGGAGCTCAACCCGGGCATGAATCGTAACAACTTCACAATCACACTGAAGGGTTCATGATTACATGCCGCTAGATTGGATCAACTTTTCGGCCCAGGGAGCCGGCTAGCAGATCATCAAGTGGGTTGAAAACGGGACATCACTGTTGCCATTGTGATCAAAGACGGGGCCCAATCACGATTCTGGCTGCCTTTTTGGGGGCAATACTGGACGATCAGACGCCGAGGCGGGCCTTGGGGTGGTGTAAGTTCCAAGCGTTCTCCCCTCACAGCGATCGACAGGCGATCGTCCATATTTTCGCTTCCGTTTGGACGCCTCGAAGATGTCACGTTTCCAATAAGCCAACAATGACCTATATTGTGGGACGAATGTCATCGGCACGACGAGCCCACGATTAACCCCGCCGTCCGGGCATTTGGCAAGCGCCCGTTGCAAGCGAGGGGCCGGCGCGGCTGCTTTCACCTGCCTTCCACGGGACGGACGAGTCCATGTTCTACATCTGGATCAATCGGCAATTCATACGAGACAAAACAAGGACTTGGTCGGCTGCCGCGGGCCCTCTGGCGTTTGGATGGGGCGTCAAGGTCTCGAGCTCCAATAGAAACAGCTTCGACCTGCCTGTTTCTCACAAGTTTGGCCATCTCGTTTCCGGTCTTTTATCAGCTGTTGCGGGTAAAGCTAGGTATGAGATCCCACGCGTCTGAAGCCGAGGAATGGGCGATGGGCATCTAGAACAGACTTTGCTTGAAGGGTAAGGGATGGGATGGACGGGACAAGAGATGTGGAATTGGGCAGTTGACGGAGATGGGAAAGCTGAAGATGGTGTTCACCGGATGCAGACTGTATTCGAGGCGTTTCCATGCCGGCATGTCTCCAATAGCGCTACCAAAGTCTAGGAGCAACACTCGTCGTCGGGTACCCCGCAAGCCAAATTAGTCACGTATCAGTGTTTTGATCCAAGGCCCTTGAGTTCGTTGAAGTCTCTGATCGGCTGCAACGTTGGGCTCAGGTCATCTGGGAGTGGAGCGTTGCCGGGGCGGACGACGGGAATGCTCTGCATTCCGGCCATGATTGCGGCTGTGACTTCGCTGGGGTTGTCACTGAGGAAGAGCCATTCCTCAGGCTTTGTGCCGGCGAAGTTCGACAGGATTGAAGCATAACTGCCGGGCTCAGTCTTGAGGCCGGCGTTGACCGTGTCGAACCAGCCCGAGATGAGGGGCGTCAAGTCCGCCGGCTGAGCATCTGTGTAGCCAAAGAAGAGCTTTTGGGCGGGAACAGAGCCTGAGGAGTAGATGACGAGGCGTAGACCGGCGTCCTTCCAGGACAAAAGACGTTCAGCGACATCCGGAAAGAGAGGCGCCTTGATTTCACCCGACTTGTAGCCCTCTTTCCAGAGGTAACCCTGGAGGGCCTTGAGGTACGATGCCTTGACATCGCGTTTGACAAGGTCGCGGAAGTGCGCCTCGAAGACTGGTCGATCAGACACACAGTCCTCAGGGAACGCATTACGGTAGACTGCGAACTCGGGATTGTCCCATTGCTTGTCTAGGGTAGCCGGAAGGGCATCGACGGCATACGGGTACTGGAAACCGAGACATCAGCACGGGAATGATATCGGCGGGATTGTGCCGCCGTGGGAGCAAGCGCACGGTTGCCCGGCTCGGAATGAAGAATACCACCTCCGTGCCATCGGAGGAGAATTCAAGGAAGTCACCCGGAGGGGGCTGCAAATTACCCGATGGACCAGGGGGTGGGTGGTTGGTAGGAACTTGGGGTGAGACGACATACCAGCACGTCTTTGACGAAGGATATGGGACAAACGGTTCCTTCTGCATATTTGGAAAGTCTCGAATCAGCATACGCAATGTTATCAAGACTTGAATCCGCCAATGCAACGAAATCATCCTGGATACGGTGAGTTCGGCATCAGGTAAGAAAGGTGCTCACCGATATCGAGCAATACGACACTAATAGCGCCGAGGCTGTGGGCCATTGTGTGAGCTGTCTATAGAGAGAAACTTGGTATTGTGCGTTGTCGTGACAAGGTGAGGCAGCAGGAAGAGAAAAAATTTTAATTCCCGAAGTGACACGTCGAGACAGTGAGACTCTGGGGCGCGACGCGCGAGAAGACTTTTTTTTCCCTTCCCTCTTTGCGATTGTCTCTTCTCGCTTCCAGATTGAAATCCTTCAGCGGCGTTTCAAAGAACTGTTTACTTCCCAATTCAAGCTTTCCGCAATTCAACGGAGGCAGGTTGATAGGCGCTAGCTAGTTCATGCATGAAGGAGGTGACGGCGGGAGATTAGAAGAAGGCGGTCAAGCCAGCGCCCGGAAGTCAAGTAGGGCCGGAACGGGAAACGCGGTTGCAGACCTGCAGATTTGCCGTATGGCTGCCCAGTGCAGGTGGGAGTTGGTGCGAGATGTGCCTTGTAAGTTGTGTGTGTGTTTGTGTATGTGTGCCCGTGTAAGAGAGAAAAGTTGGGTTGCGCAACGCCGCAAAGGTGTGTGTGAGTGGAGATGGCGAATAAGGTCGCAGAGGGCTACACCAACCCAGGCCTGCCATGGAGCAGCCGGTGACATGGCCCGATAGCAGCAGACTGTTAAGACATCGATTGCATGACCAAGGCCTCACACTGAAGCAGCGGTGAAGACTGAAGAGGGAGCACTCAATTGTGGGCGATATCAAGCGGCAGCGGCTGGAATGAGTCCGTCGTCCGCGGACCAGCCGACGCCAGCGGCAGAGTGGCTCTCTCTCAAGGCTCATGTAGCGAGTAGGTGGATGAACATTTTGCGGCCGGACGGTGAACTCGGGGGCCGGAAAGGGGGGGCCGGCGGGAAGCTGGTCGCGAGTCCGTCGCGCATTGTCAGGCGGTCTGGTTCCCCACCATCGTGAGAATTTGACAGGTCACCGATGAACTCGAGAGAAACGTAGAGAAGGTCGTCGTCCGGTCCTCGTACGGGCGTCGACGGACCCAAGGACGATGCGCTCGGGTACCTTGCGTGGAGCACGCCGGCCTTGTCCCCAAATCCTTTCAACGGAACGCCTGGTTCAGGTCACCGGCCGAGAAGCCTAGGATTTGACATCTTGGGTAGGCCGCTTATGGGTATCGAGAACCCCGTATCTGCCCGAGATCTATTAAGCGGGATTCTAGAACCAAAACGAGCACGCCAGAAGAGACTGGAGCTATCTCTTGGCTTTGGTTGGAAGTTGGAGTTCCTGACAAGTTGACAGGTTGTAGCTCTGGAAGTTGAGAGGGCAGATACAAGCGCTGCGGTTAACAAGGCTATTGGGCTGAAGTTCGAAGTGGCTGGTGGTTTCCTCACTTTTTTCCTAGTCCGGTCGGGCCCGCTGATTGAACCTCTGACACACATGCCGTACCCTTTTCGTGCAGTCTCATCGTTGCTGTCCTTCCATCCAATCGTGTTTCTCTGGGATATCAATCCCTGTCACATCTGTGTTCTCGTGGTACGACTATCTCCCTACTTTACGAATACCAACGCCAGAATCCCGCAAGGGGCATGGGGAATCGGGATGCCACCGCAATGCAAACAAACATTGCCGAAACGAACTTGGAATGGAAACGGCGACAGCAGCGTAGTCATCGCAACAGCAAGGGTCCAATGGATTGGTGCCTTGAATTGACAAGCCACACGACTTTTGGACCCCTTTGTTTCTCGGATGCTACTCTGCACGAGTAGATTGGCCTAGAGATGCTTCTGTCCGCATTCGAGCGTATGGCAGTTGAGCCAGACTACCGCCAACTGCGCCATGCCGTTCTGAAATTCTGATGCTTGTCTTCTTCGGTCGATAAAGCTCGAGCTTCGGAGGCGTCCCGCTCTCACGAGCAACATGTTTCGCTGGCATTTGATGGTGATGAGCAGGCCACTAATATTGGTATGTGCCAATGGGCAAGCAGCGGATTGAGGCCGAGCAAGCGGGTGCGGACGGCGTGAATCTTGCCCAATGCCGAACGGACGCAAGATGTACCCAATAATCACGATACGTCACGCCTTCTTCCATCTCCTTGCCATCGTGGATTCATCTGCCTTGACTGGCCTAATAGTCTGAGGGTCGAGATGCGTTTGCTGTCGTGCGCTAGCACGTCCTCGTGCTAGAGTCCCAACGGTGTGAATCAACGGGAAAACCTAGAAGTATGATGGAAGAAAAAGCGCAGCGCACGGCCTGCTTCGTGGGATCTAGTTGCACCCGCGAGAACGAAGAAAGTCACGAATGAGCGAGGACGGAGAGATACGGTGAGGAATTTGGACCGCGTGGCCAAGAAGGAAAGAACATCTCGCGGGCCTCGATGAACACGCGTGGCGGCATCACGGACCTCGGCTCTGGTCCGATTATCGCCTCCGTAACACGCAAGTGACGGCGAGGTGGATAAGCTTTGTTTTTCTGTTGGCCACACGTGCTTTCGCCGCCGCGGTAGCTTGACACATATTCTCACGAGCCTAGACACATATTTGGGGCCAGAGATGTTGATAGAGCGGTATGAGTGACGGGGCGAAACATTATCTCATTACGGAGTTGATATGGCGGTCGAAACTAAAGTACTCCAGGACTCAATACCACTACGCAGACAACTCAATCTACCTGAAGGGTGACTTTGTGACACGCCTGACGGACTTAACGAGAGTCATCCCATTACGAACATCGTTGACATAAGTAACCACATGCTTCTATCACATCCTGAGTACGTGGTCAGACGTACGGATGCCCGGCGTTCATTCCCGTGAAGCTCGCCGCTCGCGGCGGCGGGGTTATCTCGAACGCCGGCGACGATCCGTCGTACTCGCCCGCCAGTTCCTTGGTCCTACGCATCCATCACCCCATTCGTATTGCGGCCGACCAGTCACATTGGCCGGTTTACTCGCCAGCAACGAAGTTACTGTTCTCCTGCCAGCCAGCCGCAAAAAGCAAAACACTTGCAAAACGCTCTAATTCATTGGGAAGGGGTTTGTATGGTTGGCTGGTGATGGTGGTGGTGGGGTGGTATCGTGGCATCTCTCGTGTCCTTTGCAAGACATTCTGTCTCCTAAGCGAGGTCAGTTTCCTGTAGCTATTTTGGCCCATGTATCGCCAGATAGGACGGCAAGACGAGACTCTTGTTTCTAGTTTGCATTAGCTCAGGAGATCTGGAGTTTAGTGACAGGTCTATTTTAGCAGCCGGTCTTAAGATCAAATGACTAGTCCGAACCCCCGAATCTGGAAGCGTGAAATATACTTCTAAA
>MPDP01000161.1:0-48179 GCA_030869315.1 Colletotrichum cuscutae
CCCCCCACCCTCCCCTGGCCATTTTATTTCATGTTACATCCTGCACTATGACATCAACACAGTGAATACGCCCATGACACGTTAAAGAGATTTTTTACAGAAAGGAATTTGAGGTCCGAAAGGGAAGCAGGTGTAAGCCAGTTCAAGACGAAATGAACAACTGACATCTAATCCACGCTTTATGTGCTCCAAGTAGGTACATACATCAGCAAACCCAAGCAAACACCCTTATACCTATCTGACCAGTATCTCACATTCCTTTTCTTGCGTAGCTGCTCTGTTTTCTAAGCTTGGCTCCCCTCTGCAATAGCTGTTAGTCGAAAGCGTTCATAGTATATACGACAGGGAAGGTATTGTAGAGAAAAGGGGTTCATCCTTACCATGTACAAGATATACGGCAAAGGCACAAACGCAACAGCGAAAATGGCTAATATCATACTCGACCCGAGCACGTCGAACCGGTAATACATGGGCGGGATGAACAGCGGGAACGTAGCCCCGCACATGGCATTGAACAGCTCATTTCCAGCCAAGACGGAACTGACGTGATCCGGGTACGACTCGGCGAGGTAATTCAGAATCGAAATGTACAGCAGCAACCCACCGGCCGTAAACAGCGACGACCCGACAATGGGAACCAGGTAACTTATCTCAGGCCGCGCCGTCCACCCGAACCAGACTAGGCTGGCCGGGATGAAGAGGCAGCCGACCATGGCTGGGTGGAGGTGCTTCTCCGGCTCGATGTTGCCGTCGCGGTCAAACTGCGGCTCGATGCGTTTGCGGTAGTACAGGAAGAACGGCGGGATGGTGAGCAGGACGCCGACGATGAGACCTAGCAGCGCGATGCCCTGTTTGCCCGTGCCAAAGTGATATACTTCCCCGTAGGCTGACGGCAGGGCCTCGAACCAGATGTACATCAGCCCGTAAGCGAAGGCACTATACAGGTTCAGAAAGAAGACGGCCGGCTCGGTGAGGACCAAGGTGAAGGGCCGGACGAGGTGTGCTTTGAAGACTTCCGTGCCGGCGGTGTAATCCGCGCGCAGCTGCGCCTCGCAGACGAAACCCGGGTCGCCCGTCACTTTCCGCAAACGCATGGCCCGTCGATACAAGATGTTACCGGCGCTCGTCTCTGGCAAGAAGAAGATGAGCACGACGAGAATCCAGGCGGCTAACCAAGACACGATCCAAGCGGACCAGGTCCAGCCCTTGAGCTCGACGGCGAAGCCGCCGACGATGGGCCCGAGAGTGGGACCGGAGATGCCAATGAGACAAAAAGAAGCCATGGCGTAGGTGTGTTTGCGGGAGACGAACATGTCGTCCAGGATGCCGGCGGCGGAGCCGAGGACGGGGGAGCCGAAGAAGCCCGCGAGGAAGCGGAAGCCGAGGAGCATGCCGATGGAGGTGGCGAGGGCGATGGGGATCTGGGCGAGGCCGAAGATTGTGAGGGCGGGTATGTAGAGTTGGTTGCGGCCGATTTGGGGGATTTCGGAGAGGGGGCTCCAGACCATCTTTGCATTCTTGTCAGTATAGGTAAGGTAGATGAGAAAAAGGGGTAATCGAGTGTAGACTCACCGGCCCAAGACCGTAGCCTAGGACAAAGACTGTTAGTCCTAGGAGGGCGACGACCTCCGAGACGCCGAATTGCTGGCGAACGCCGTGGGTGCCGACGGTGTAGATTGATGCGCCTGCGTAGACGGCGATGACGAGGAGGCAGATGTGGAAGCTGACGATGGCTTTCTTCATGACGGACCAGTTTCTCGGGTTCTGTGGTATTGGACCCTTAGCTACGATGTCCGAAAGGTGAGAGTGAAAAAGGGGGTTGCGGTCTTTGTTACCTCTGGGTCGTTTGGCAAGAACTCGACGAGATGGAGACCTCTTCTATTCTCGATGCCATACTTTTCCCACGTCGTACGGCTGATTGTCTGATTGCCCGGGATCTCGCTATCTGACTTCTCAGAGTCTAGTGAAAATGCTCGAACTTCGGTGTGTCTCGAAGCATATGAGAGTCTTCAGTTCGAGATAGACCGCGTGTTAGTATACCGCCTTTGCTCTTACATGTGAACTTGTAACTCACCCCGAGCCTGACCGATCATAGCCATTTTCCGTGTATCTCTGACGGATCAAGGGGTGTCTCTCGTCAAAGTATTGGAACGCCGGATGCCTGGCCCTGGTGACGGCTCGTATGACGTGCCATGCCCAGGTGTCTCGAACGATCTCGTTGAAGGTCATGTTGTAGAGTTCGGATCCAGGGTTCGATTGGTGTGAACCTGGAACAAGACTCGTTTGCTAGGAATTCAACGACAGGTCGATCCTCTATATGAAGATAATGAGAGTGAACAGTAACGAATTCGAGTCGGTGGTCCGTCAAGTTTCAACTTTCTGAATTGTCGAGATGACCGTCATCGTCCTAAGCAACGAACAATGTAAGATTATTTCTTTCTTGATAGTCCAAAGATTGTAGATGGCCGCGGGCTGCCGACACAAACGCATTGATTTTCGCCTCCTTGTCGAGAAGAAGTGAAGTTGTGGGAGCCGTTGGGAACTCGTTTCGCTGTCCTCCGGGGGGAGGCACACGGTCCCCCCTCCTCTACTTGCCCGGATACGTTCAGAGTGAAACTTTGCAAACTGAGTTGCGCAAATGTGGTGAGTCGGAGAGGTGTAGCATGGCTGAGCGGTAGGGGCTGGACACAAGGTAATGGACAATGCACTTCCTATAGCGGTCAATTGGTTCGAGCATCCTCCCAGACTTCCGGGCGGCGCGTTTCCGGCTCGAGTTCCCACTCATTTTTCGTCCCGTCCGGTCCCGCGGACTGGCCCACCTACCGGTATGGGGCCGTGTGCATCCCTCCCCCTGGCGGCTATGGCCAGTACTTGGCCTGGGCCGGTATTGTTTCTATGCATTCGACGTCATTGAAACAAATTGATCTAATCATCGTACAGTTAGAGCGAGGAAGACATTGGCGGGGTGACTGTCGCTGAGCAGTGTATAGGTGTTCAACATATCAAGTAAGTAGGTATGCCAGAAGCTCTCGAAACTATCTAGCAATCATGTTGCTCACTGTCAAGCTGAACTCAACATCCTTGGATACAGTTCGCCATTATCTCGAATGCTGTACTTGATTTCGTGTTCTCAAGGTTGGTACAAGACAGGAAAGTCTCGTCGAGGCAAACAACCTTGTATCAACTGAAGTTGAAACCAAAGCGTTCGCAACAGAGTTATAAGTTGACTGTCACTCGTTAAGTGGGGGTCGGCTTTCATGCGCGCACCTACTGGTAAGTACCTTGGTCGGCGGCAGCAGCTTGAGTCGGCACCCGGAGCTCAATGCACCGATGCCGGGGGGGCCCAATGAGGTGGTCCACCACATAACTTTAAACATGTAGTCGCATACATCCAGCATGTATCCAGCTGGGAGCTAGCTTTGCGCCGTCAACAACACCAGACGACCACACAACAATTCGAGTTCGCGATCGAGACCACCAGACAAATCTCCAACATGTCCGTCACATTACATACGAATCTCGGCGACCTGAAGATCGAAGTCTTCTGCGAGAGCGTACCAAGAACAGCAGAGGTAAAAAGGACACCTTCCCAATCATCCCAAGACTTTCCCTTCGAATCCCACCCGCGGCCGTTCACCCACCACCCTCAATCGTATCGCGCGACACTCTACCCAACGGACGACTAACCAACCCCCTCTCGCAGAACTTCCTCGCCCTCTGCGCATCACACTACTACGACGCCTCCCCCTTCCACCGCCTCATCCCAAAATTCATGGCCCAGACCGGCGGGCCGGCGCACCCGTCGCCCCCGGACAACCCAAAGGGCGGCCGCTCCATCTGGGGTGGCGTCTTCGAGGACGAGATCCGGCCGGCCCTCAAGCACGGCGCGCGCGGCGTCGTGTCCATGGCCAACAAGGGGCCCGGCACGAACGGCTCGCAGTTTTTTGTCCTGTTTGACAAGGCGCCGCACCTGGACGGGCTCAACACCGTCTTTGGGCGGATCATCGGGGACGATAGCACCGTCACGCTGGGCAAGATTGAGGCGGTCGAGGTGGATCGGAAGAATCGGCCCAAGGAGCCGGTCGTGATTGAGAGGGTTACTGTCCATGCGAATCCGCTCGCTGGGTGAGAATGGGGATGATCCGTTGAAGGTCGTGAGGGGCTATGAGGAAGGGAGGTTTCGTGGATGGCTCCGTGGGTGGGAGAAAGGATGGATGTGAGGGAAGAATTCCCTGAAAAGCTATGATACCCGTACGTCAAAACGGTTCAAGACTGTCCTGACGGCACACAATGTTTAAATGAAAAGAAAGGCTTGCTTCATCTAACCCTTGCCCAGCCGGCTGATTGTAACTGTTGTATCCTACCAAGCAATGGTGTGGTGTTTCAAGCCGTGTTCAAGCCGTGGGAGGCGTGAGGATGCGGAGAGACTAGACCGTGGCGTTGGTACTTGCGAGTCTCCTGTATTCGTCCGTGTCGCTCTGATCACGATGCCTCTAAGAGGTTCCCCCAGAGTCTCTATAATCTCATTCTCCAAGAGGAGACTTTCGTCAATGATGTTAGAACTTGGCGCCCAAAGCGGTTGGTCTCCATGGCAAGGAAAGCGAGGCTTTCTCTAGAAACTTTGTAACTTCGTGCCCCATCTGATTCCAGGTAACAAGGGAAGACATCGGAACACAGCTTCTAGGGAGAAAAAAGGCCCCCATGAAAGCGCGAGAAGACGCGCTGGGTGCGAAAGCAATGTGTCTTCAAATCATAATGAATACAAACCGTTTTCAGCTTTCTGGCAGATCGGACCAGCCATACAAAACTCTCCGTTCAACTTAGCTTAAACGTAATATAGGTTCCCTACCCATCTCATCACATCAAGCACCAATCCAAACAACATCAGTAGAAAAGACATTAGTACTTAGGCAAAAATATGAAGAATGAAGTTTCATAATTCGCCTTCGCTCTAAGCTACCATGGCAAAAATCTGCGAGGCACACCTACACAGCCAATTCAGGGCTAGGTATACAAGTCGAACCCCCTATAATGCAAAAAAAGATATGGAAAACAAGGTAACAACAGAACTACCCAAACTCCGCCTATGCGAAGATACGGCCAGAGTGAGTAATGAGATCGCCAAAAAAGGGGGACACCAAAGGGGAATGACGAGAAGAAACAAAAGTGTGTTTGACATATCCTCCATACGGGGTCATTGACACCATAACACATGTGTATGACCATTCATTTATAACAAAAAACCCAACTGCCCACTGCTTCCTCATCTTCATGGCGCCGGCGGCGGCGCAGCAGCAGCAGCAGCCTTCTCCGCCTCAGCCGCCTCAGCCTCCGCTCCCGCCTCTCCTTCCTCTTCCTCTTCTTCTTCCTCTTCTTCGACTTCTTCGTATTCAACCTCCTCTTCCTCCTCCCCCTCGCCCTCCTCCGCAATGATGCCATTCTGCCTCTCCCAGACCTGCCTCCGAATCATGTCGTCCTTGGCCTTCCTCGCCCGCTCCACCTCCTCGAAGCCGCCGGACTTCTTTAGCTTCCCCTCCTCGACAAAGTTGGACAGCTCCCTCTGCAGCTCGTTCCCCTTGCGGCCCTCGAGCTCCTTCTGCCTCAGCTTCTCCGCGCGTTCGATGGCTTCGAGACGGTTCTCGTGATTCGGCTGGAGCGCCCTCACCTCGCCGAGGACACCATCCTTGGCCGCGTTCGGGTCGAGACTGTTGCCAATGCCGTTCAGGCCCTTGGAGAAGTTGCGGGCGCTGCCGGCGCTGGCGCCCGTCCCGTTGTCTTTTAGCTGCTCCTTGGTAGCCTGCTCGACGAGCGCAAAGGTCTCGGACGCCTTCTCCAGGTCATCCTGCAAATCGATCATGAGATCCTCCATAAGGCGCAGCTCATCACGGCCCTTGCACACGTCCTCAAGCTCCTTCTCCCAGATCTTGGTCCATATGGGCTTCTCTTCCTTCATGTAGTCCTCCACCTTCTTGAGCTCCTTGGAAAGCTTCGTGATATCCATGGCGACAGTCTCTAGTTGCCTAGGCAGAGGCCGCACACCACGGAGAACCACATCTTTGCGGAGGTCCTCAACCAAATCTTGCAGATCGTCGACCTTTGTGACGAGCCGATCAGAATCTGTGTTGAGCTGCTCGCGACCCTTGGTGACGTACGCATGACCGGTTTCGCCATCAATGGTCGGTATCGAGGCCTTGACCACCGCCGCCTTGACATTGCTTGCCTTGCTGCGGATGGCTGACATTGAGCCTTGGATCTCCGACTGGAAGCTGGAGTAGGCCTGGCGCATGACAGCGAGATCACGGCGCAGAGTCTGGATCTCGGTGATGTGTCCAGAAGCGAGCTTACGGCCGCCAGCAAGGCTTACTGACTTGGATCCATCAGCAGGCGCAGACACCGCCGGAGGAGCGGCAGCAAGCCGGGCCATCTCCGCAACCGCCTCTTGCTGACGTTCCGAAACTCGCTGGAGGGCCAGACCTTGGTCGTCTTGGTTCTGCTTCACATCCTGCACTATCTTCTTCAGTTGTCCAATGCCCTCATCGATATGGCGCTTTACTTCATCGAGTGGCTCGATATTCAAAACCAACACTGTTCGATCCTTGATATCTGACAGATCTTCGAGCTCGTGCCTAACCCCTGATACGGGGTCTTGAATGTATATCTCTGGAAGATCAGCACCATTGGAGTGTGTGTTCCAAGAGAACTTTTCGATAAACGCCAGTTGAAGGCGTCCAATCGAGAGCTCGCTGTACCCCTCAGGTAGCACAAACTTCTTGACTTTGGACTTGTATTGCAGGAACAAAGTGAGTTCTGTGGTCAAGGGCGGAGACTGCTCGTGAAGAAAACTGGCGTCGCGCTTCTTCTCCGGGGTCTTGATCCCTGATGAGACCTTGGGTTCATCTTTACGCGGTGGATCGGGCTTGCCATCATCGTCGTCGGGTGACATTATAGGGAGATCATCGCTCATAGGGCCTTTCAGTGTAGCGCTGGGTTTAGGGTACTTGTCTTCCGGCGTTTGTATCGTTGGGCTTTCGGGCCTGCCTGCCGACAGCTCCGCTGCGGCCTCGGCACGACTCGGTGCAGGAGAGGTATCTAGTTGCGGTTGCTTCGAGGCCCGGTTTTGGCGGAGCGTCTCTCGGGTCTGAACAGCACGCAGAGACTCCCGGACTTCGCCCCGGCCACGGTTCGGTATCGGGGAGTTTTGTGATGGCAGCATGGGCACGCCATTCATGGCGCTGCCTAGGTGCTTAGATATTTGATACTGCGAGTAACGCCGGGAAGCTCTTCTCTCCAGATCACCTCCCTTCTGCAAAGCCGCAAATGCGCTTGATTGCTGCTTTGGAGGAGGCGGTGGCGGCGGGAACGAGTCAACGTTGACTTCTCCAGACGGCGCAGAGGGCATCGTCGCCTCATCGCCGGGGTAAGGAGGCATGACGGGTATGTTTTGCATCGTCGTGCTAGACATGGAAGACTGCTCTGAGTTGACGGAACCTCGCGACTGGTCTCTCGGGGGAAGGTGTCGACGGCTTGGAGAGGTGCTTGTCGGGGCGGCACCGGCAGATTGGGAGGATTCCCTCTGAGCGTCTGGTCGATAGCCATTCTGAATGCCCTCCTCCAACAGATTCGTCAACCCCGTGTTCCCACTGCCGATCGTGCTCGTGCTCGTCGTCCTCTCCGGCGCATTAGCTGAACCCCCGCTTTCCCTGTCTCGTGGTTGTTTTTGCCGCAACTTTTGCTGTTTGCGCTTCAGGCCATGTAGCAGGTTGATAATGATATCCCGAATTCGTGGAAGGTATTTCTCCAAGCTTTCGGTGCTCGCTTCTTGGCTCAAGGTAGACTCTAGTATGCTTCGTAGCAGTTCGGGAACGTTGCCTAGGTCGGAGGTGTCCACGTTGATGGCAGTGAAGGCTCGGCATGCCATGTTGAACTCGTACCCTAGTCTAACGTACACATCGGAAACCTGGCCGTCGGTAGCTTGGCCGCGCGACCATTGTGTGAGGGTTTCCAGGAGTTGTTTGGTTGCGACTAGCAAGTGAGTTACGCTCTTCTCAATTTGCGATAAGGGCATGGCTGAGCTGCTACTGGTAGAATTCTGTGGATCGAAACTCGGTCAGCTGCTGACATACTAGAACAGTGGTGGCAGAGGCTCAAGGACTCGTTGCGCAGTCATCGTATCTGGTGGAAGCTCGAGGGTGGCTTCCCGGATGTTGGAATGCGTAATCAGACTCACATTTGACCTCCGCATCCCATTTGGCGGGGCGGATCGGTTCGAGGCGTTGGAAGCTCTCGGCTGCATACCGGTACCCGGTGATATTGACCGGACGGGCACATTTGGTGGCGGCCCAGGTTCGGCACCTGGGGAGCGCCGTTGCATGCGCTGAGAAGGGGTCGGCGCCTGCATCGTAACTCAAGTCGGCGGGTTTTCTGTCCTTGCGATGATCTGGTCCACCTCTTCCTTGCGCTTCCCCAAACAGATTCTCCGAGATAAGGTACCCAAAAAGTTAAGCCGAGTGAGTCGGGAGAAGCGTGTGGAAATGGCTGGATCGGCTCGCAAACGTTTATTGAAGCAGAAAATTGAAGTTCATGCCACGGGAAGCAAACACAGCAAAGGACGGACTCTGCGAAGCTGCTGCAGAGGTGTATGTGCGTACGTCGGGGCAATATGGTGAGCTTCGTCTCATCCGATGCCTAGTCCGAGGGCGGAGAGATCGATACGGCGAAGGGTGGTCGGCGGTAGGGAAGCCGTCCGGTTCGGTACGAAGGGTGGGTGGGTGTTCTGTGGGCGAGATGGAAGCTGTAGAAGCAAGGGCTAAAACGCGTCCCGAAGAAGCGAGCGGAAGTTCTGCGATATAGGTGGTGGGTGAGACGTTATCGGGGACGCCGTCGATGGCGTTGTCGTCCGTAACAAGATGTGAGGCGCGCAGAATGTCGCAGATTGTGTTATTAGTAGCGAAACCTCAGGGAGGAAAAGTCGACAAGCCCAGGATCGGTTGCAGATGGCAGAGCGCAAAAAGGCATTGCAGAATGCAGAGCAGGAAGCACAGCACAGCAATTAGGATGTGGAATTTCAGGTGAAGTATGTATGTACGAGGTACAAGTGGCAGCACGTATATGCAATGTCGAACCGTGTTCGGAAAGCGGAGAGGTCTCTGGCCGTATCCGTAGCTTTTTTTCGGCCCAAAGACCCAGAACTTCTACAGCCCAAAGATTGGAAAGGCCCCCAAGGCCAGGGGGACGGGACCGCACACTTTCCATGCTCTGCCTTTTTTCTTCTTCAGTGTTCTCCTCTTTCTTTAACCTTGCCCCTTTGGCTGTTTCTATGCCCTGGTTCGCCGTCATCCCCCTCCCCCCAGTCAGAGAACGGAGTACCAAAGGTAAAGCATAAGGTACGGAGTACCTCGTGGCACGCGTGGCACGGTACTCGTCGGGTGTACTGCAAAGCGGCCCCCCCAGTCCAAGTCCGCTGCCCGTCACCTCATCCTGACAGTGGAGCGCTGACTGACTCCTTCCACTGGCTCCTCGGTGGCTTGACACCCCGCTCGAGGATGAATCCAGGGTGCACGTGCCCCGTTTACCAGCCACCCGACATGCAACTCGGTACCACTCACCAGGGCACTCACCACTCACCACTCATCGTTCATCACCACCACTCAACCACTATGTCAACCAGAACCAGGACTATCACACCCCTTGAGCCTGAAATTGCATACAACATCATGGACGAAACACTAACGAATGTTTCAAAACATTGATAGTCTGTGATGTTTGCTCTGTAGAGCGGGGTGCACTACGAACATCTCGAAGCCAGTCCTCATATCGTATGGGAACATCTCAACTTCATCGCGATGGACGCCCACCTGATATGCACTATCTCGCATGTGCAAGATACAGGATGGAGAGAAGCGTCCGGGCGTTACTCCGGCTAGCTCCAGAATTGTACGGATAGATGCTCTTTCTTCAGACGCCCTGATGGGGTAAAAGCCAACGAAGCCACGGTCAGTGCATTCAAGCTTTCCATTTATCCTCCTGTCATTCGAGTCTACCAGATCACCAAAGAGTAACGGTGTGTTTGCTCGATGTCTAAACCCTGCGAGCCGTTGTCAGAGGAAAACGAGTCTGGTGTTTCAACCTTTTCCCTCCTGGCTGGGCTGTCCATGGCTCAGTCGCATCCTTACATCGCCAGACTGCAACCATAGGGCCAATCCTCGAGTGGTTCGTTGTACTTTATTCTCCATGATCTACGCCACGAACCATTGAGCTCTTTCAAAATCTTGTGCTAGCAGTTGCATCCAGAGCTTGTCATTACTGGAATCCTGGCCACGTTTCTTGCGGTTGACAGGTCGTGACAGGGCACTGCGCCACTCGCCAAACTAGAAGATCACCTTGTCCTTTCCCCCCCCCTCCCAGAGTCATGGGTTCCATTGGCACCAAGTGCGGAAAATAAAGCATGAACATGGGCTACAGGGACCTTAACCCGACTCCAAAACCTATCGTGCTTCGTTCCATACCTCACCGCATTCTACAAAAAAGAACTCAGCCACACCTGCTTCCTACTAAGACGCCAGCATCCTTCGCATGAAAAAGAATGAGTGTACCATGGCACTCGCCAACGGATGCAACACCCACGGCGTCTCGAACTTGACATGCCTCGCTATCGACCTCGCGATGGTCGTCCGCGGCGAACCTTCAGTGAACATGAAGTCGTGCATGAGCTCGTCCGTCAGCCGCTGCACCTTTTCCATCCGGGGGAACATGTCCTTCTCAAACGCCTCGATCCTCTTATCTAGATATCTGGGTGCATCTGCACTTGCATCACTGCTCTCAGCGACGGCGCTGATGATGGCTTTGGCCAGCTTCATCGCATCCTCAAGCGCAACATTAACTCCCTCGCCAGCAAATGGCGTCATTAAGTGCGCCGCATCTCCAATGACTGTCACGCCGCGCCGGTGCGGCCAGGTGAAGCCCACGGGGAGCATATAAAGCGACCTAGGAGTGCACTCCCCCGCAGCCTTGATGATCGCCCCGGTGAGCTCCGGAGCCCAGTCCTGATATAAGACCAGAAGCGCCTTCTTGACTGCCTCGAGGTCGTGCGGATCATACCCGCAGACCTCGGGAGACGCCCAGTCCTCCCCGCCGCCGCCAGTGCTCGACGCATATATGCTCAGGCTGCCATCGCCCATCTGTTGAATCGAGAGACGCTTGCCGTCGCTGTTGGCAAAGACGCTACCCCTGTTGGCAAGCTTGTACACTCGAGGAGCCGTCTCGGCCGCGTTCGGGATGCTCATGCCGAATAACTTGATTCCCGTCCACAGAGGCTTGATATCCGGCGCCAGAAGCTTGCGAACCTTGCTCCACGCCCCGTCTGCGCCTACAACCAGATCGAAACCACCAATACTAGTATGTCCAAACACAAGACTGCCGTCCTCTCTGACTTCCTTGAGTCGGTGACCCCATTTAATCATATCCGGCGGAAGAGACTCAGCAAGAATCTCACGCAACTTGGGCCGGTCAATCTCCGGACGCTCCTGTAGCGAGCTGCCGAGCCCCGTCGCGGAATTGACGAACCACGGCTTGTTGTCCTTGTCGACGATGGCCATGTACTGGCCGTCGTACCGCGCGTGCTTGAGGAACTCGTCAAAGAGGCCTGCCTCCTTAAGCGCGGCCAGCCCGGTGTCTGTGTGTAGATCCAGACTCCCGCCCTGCGATCGAAAGTTTGGCGAGGCCTCGCTCTCGAAGACGGTGGCTTCGATCTTGGCGAGGTGTAAGAGGCGTGCTAGTAGACATCCTGGCGGGAGATTTGTCAGTTTGCACGCTGACTGGGCAGATCCGTATGAGCGTGGTCGTGGTGTAGTACGGATGTTTTAAAAATAAGCAGCTTACCTGCAGGTCCTGCTCCTATGATTGCTATCTTGGGATTTGACATGGCTGACAAGGGCTATCGGGTGAATGATGACAGTTCAACCTCACGTAGTTGACGCTCTTAACTGATGGGTCCAATTCAAGATACTGGGGTAGACAACGCAAGTGCTCTGCTTAATTTGACAGGCTCGAAGTACTTATAACTCGTGTATTGAAGGTCTTGTTTGGCGAGAGTAGCGTGGTACATTAGATGTATCTCCCAAGGCAAGACAAACGGAAGGAAGTTCGCGTGGACAGAAGCGTGTTAAGTACATGCCACCGGATTAGTGGTGCCGGAATTGAATCAACGACGTTAGTCTGCCCGTTTGGCAAGCATCGAAGAAGGAGGATACCTAGACGCGGCTCTCTCGCACCTGCATTCGCTAGTACTCAAGCACAAACGCAATAGTCGTTGTCATCACTCGAAAAACATCAGAGAAAGTGTCCAAGAACATGTCGTATGTGGCTAGGGAGGACGGTGGCTTCTTGAGTGGTTGCGTAGAGTTCCAAGATAATTGCTCCGGAATCCCGTTTTACACGAACTCTTAGACTAACAGCTTTCCTGCGAAACCCGTTCCACGTTGTAAGTCGCACTAGACATGTAAAAGGCGATGACGCAGCTGAGCATTACAGCCTCAAAATGGTGCAAAGCTTAACGCCGAATAGCCGTGACCTCACAGCCGCAAGATCCGGCTCCGACGAGGCTACTCGTGGTGACAAGCGACAAAGATTTCGTGTTGTGTTGCTGCAGTGAAGTTTGAATATCAGCAAGGGATGCTGCCATCTCATCTTTCCGAGTTCTGAGTGGTCAAGTACCAAAGTACCTGGCTTCGAGGCCTGTGAGGCACAGAGAACCTGAGAAGAGTGGGGACCCGCTCAGCCGTCCAGTGCCGTCCTCGTCGCTTGAGGCTCTGTCTGCCTCAGGCCACAAAGGCATCGAACTCGGAGCTTGCACTTCGGGAATCCAGAAACCTTCAATTGATCACATCCGCCCGAGCTGACTGCCCCCCCATATAACCTCGTCCATCAACAAAACCAAACAAACCGCCAAAATGGTCTTCGCCTGGAAAGCCGCCGGTATCACGTGAGTTCAATTGACGAACGCCCTTCTCCCGAGCCTTCTTTGCACCCGTTGCAATTGGGCAGCACCCGCGACCAAAGCCGAGAGAGAAAAGGAAGGAAAAAGCTGACCCGGCAACCCCCGATTTCCAGCTACAACCGCTACCTCGCCGTCGCCTCGCGCGTCGTGCGCCGCAGCTTGAAGGAGGACAAGAGACTCATTGCTGAGCGTCGTGGAGAGATGGATCTCCGTTTCGCCAAGTGGGAGGTGAGAAAGCGATCCGACCATATGGCGATGGGCATCAAACAGAATGGCTGACTCCAATGTACCGCAATCGCAGAACGGCAAGCAGGGCGAGGTCAAGAACCTTGCTGAGGCCACCGTCAACGCTCCTCCCCCTTCTTCGTAAATTTCCGAACCGACACACGTGTGAGAGAAACAAAGAGGGAGTTGCATCCGAGGGTTGTCGAGGGATAGATGGGGAATGATGGGGAGTGAAGACACCCTCCCCGGGTACCCGCCGGCTTCAGCTTGACAGTTGGGCTGCTGTATCATATGAAAAACTGGGCATAAAATCTATCAATCGAAATGCCATGCTAAGACTTTGTTGATCGATCTAAATTGAATACGTGCACTGCCAGGGGCCGGTGATGAAATGTTGCGATGTCGGGGGCGGGTTGCAGGTGACCAGCGCGCGCTTTCGCTCGACGTCGGCCAGAATGTTGGGCGTGCTTTCCAGGTTCCCTCCGCCCAAATTTGCCCGCCTGCCGGACAAATTCGGTTGTGATCAATCAATCACTCCATGTTTTCCGTTCCATATACCCGTAATTTGCAACAACACCAAATTCGCAGTTTTCATATAGAGACAAAAGACGTTACCGTTGCACTTTTATTCTCAACTGCTTGTTGAAAATCATTCCATAAGGGACTTAGGGCAATCATCGTGTTCCCGAATTTACCGGCCTTTTTTTCTCCTTGATGGGCATATCCATGCCCAGGCCAATGCAACTGTGACCTCACTAAAACCTGCACTCAACGCACTCACTCAACCCAAGAGTCTCATGAGGTGCAGTTGCTGATATGGCCATCCCGTCCGGCTTTGGAATGTCTGATGGTAAGGAAATATCCCAGCCCGATCAAGACCCTTTTTTGGCATCACGTTCCACTCACCGATTCTCAAGACATTTCAAGGCTCTCGCTTGAGCTGGACCGCCAACCCCACCCTCCGCCGCCTCCGCCCAAGGCGTCAAACAACGGCATCGTCGCTTTTGATGTCACGTCAAAATTCAAGACAGCCGCGGAAAGTAAGCTGCAGAAATCCTACCATAACGAGAACAGGATGTTGGACTGACCGTCTTACGCAGCGCTTGCCCCTGGCGAACTGGTCAAGGATGGCTTCTTCACGTTGTTTGAGTCCGTTGGGGCTCTCGAGGTACGTGGGCCGATGAGGGGTTTGACGGAGACTATGAGGGGCTCCCTACTGACGGCCACCCAGATCATGGACCCGAAGATGGACAGCGGTTGCTTGGAAGCCGAGGATTCGCTAGACGTGGACTATGATGTGACACGCCCTCTTCTCCCTGAGGAGGTTCTTGGCATAATCGACCAGCTCCTCTGCCATGAAGTTAGTATCGCACCGGTAGAGTCATTTTCTCTCTGCTGACTTGGTTTGCAGATGGCCTGGCATGTTGGATATCCTCTCTCTCAGACCGTCCTCACAAGCGTATACGTCGAGTCGATTCTCATGCCGAATCCTGCCACCATCGACGACGCGCACTTCATCAGGGATGCCAATGGCACGCCGCCGGCGCCGATGCATGCCGTTCTTCGAGCATATTGCTTGGGACTCTTAAAGATGTGCGGCAATGTCAACGAGAGGATCAAGAATGAGCATTACTATGAAGTGAGTCTTTTCGCACAGCGACTCGCCTCACCTCCACACAAATCCATCTCCTCAGCTAACCAACTGGTATAGGAAGAGGACTTTGTCACCAATACGTATAACAGGATCCTCCTCGATGATTTCAGCGTAGAGTCTGTACGCGATGTCCTCAAGGAGGCAAGCTTCATTCTGCGGCAACTATCGGATTCAATACCAAAGGAAACCATAGACGCCCTCAACAACAGGCTACTCCTCCGATACACGTTCCTCGCAGCCATAGACCACACGCAGTACCGGACAGACCCGGCCCTCATCAGAAGCCCTTGGAAAGAGGCTCTGGATTTGCTTCCTGGTATTAAGAGCACTCATGCGCTCGGAAAGCCCGTGCCTGAGGCTTGTAGTGCGAAACTGCAACGCAAGCTCGCCAGCACGATGCCGCCGCGACCGATTGTCGAGATAAGTTTTGACGACGCCTTTGGGCACCTCACGAAGATGATTAGCGACGGACTGGAAGTTGTGGGAGTGCTCGACTACACCGACGCCATCTGCCTCCAGGTACTTATCTCACAAACACATCCCCATTCTTTTGATCAACTACTCATACAAAAACGTCTAGACCTACGTCACAACCTTCCAAGCGAAGAAGCCCCAGCCCCTCATCTTCGTCCGCACCCTCCTCCAAAGCTTCCTCTTCAAAGACATGCAAGTTCTCGGCCACAAGTCCATCCGCCAGCTCCTCGACGACGACCTCTCCATCGTCTCCCTCCCCAACAGCCCCCTTCTCGACCGCGCCAACGACGACGTCGAGGCCCTGCAGGACCCGCGTGTAGCCATCGCCGACACCATGGAATCCTTCCGCAGGCGCGCCGCCCAGCCCTACCTCGACATCCTCCGCACCTTTTGCCAGAACCGGTGCCGCGTCCGCCGCACCCTGTGCCACATTGTCCGCGACTGGGAGAGCCTCCAGTTCGACGCTGAGGACATCGACCAGGTCCTTCAGGAGCACACCGGCGAGCGGCCCCTCGTGTATCAGTCGGCCGCCGGCCAGCCCGTCGAGCAGTGGTCCCTTCCGCTCTCGTCGTGGGCGTACCTGTACAAGACCAAACAGATGGAGTGGATCGTCCAGCTCGGCTTCGAGCTTGAGGTCTACCAGCCGGACGAGCTGGCCGGCATGTACTGGTACCTCAACTTCCTCGCAAAGAACCGCCTTACACACGTCGAGCGCATAAAATCGTTCGTCGTCCGGAGTCTGAACCAAGCCCGCTCAGGGGCCAGCAACAAATCAACAACATCATCATCGTCCTCTGGGGGCCTCACACCCGTCGCAGAAGCCCAATACACCAAATCCCTCTCCTTCCTCCGCCAAACCCTCCTCGACGCCGCCGCGACAGAAAGCCTCGCCGACGCCCTCTGCTGCCTCTACACCGTCCTCCACCGCCACCACCTCATCACCCCGCCCCCGCGACCCTACAGCACCGACGAGCTCCGCTACGAGCTGCGCATGAAGCCCTTCGCCGCCATCGGCCTGCCCTCGCTCCCGACGTTTGAGGAATACACCGTCGGCACCTCGCAGTCAGACTGCCCGACGCGCGACCTGCTGGAGCTTGCCGACCGGGCTGTGGCGGGCGCGAAAAGGGCGCTGGAGGTGATGAGCAAGTTTTCCGAGGCCGAGGCGTTTTCCGTCGGGTCGCATGATCGGTGGGTGCCGTCGGTGAAGAACGGGCTCAAGGCGTGCATCGCCACGGGGTTGGCCGTGTCGGTTGTGCGAAAGGCGCTGGACAAGTCGGGCGGCGAGGGCGGAGAACTGAAGGTCAAGGCCGAGGTGCCGACTCCTGATAAGTCGTATCACGAGTGGTGGATCGTTCCGCGAATCATACCCGTCGCATGAGATTTATATGACTTTTGGTAGAGAAGATATGTGGCACATGAGAAGTAGATACGTGGTGGATTATTGATATCCTACTTTCCAAGAGAAAAAAAAACAAATTCATAGAATACACCCACCCACCCCCTTTCCAAAGATGCCGGGATTCATGTGATACCTAAATCCAAAGTAATCCCATGTGTCCGTCCAACGCTTTATCCAACCCGTTTTTTGACCCCCGTGTTGATATTCCCACATAAAAATCAATACAGGTTCTTGTCTCGTCATGAAAAATGACTGCTTGCTTGCATATACGCTGAGCGGCTCACGCTGATATGCGCACTTGTTGCCTCTAGCTTACTTGTGTCTACATATATATGCTGGTATGTCCCATCCCTCCACCTACCCCGATGTCATGTTGTTTGACTCGGAGCGGGGGAGGGGTAAGTTGGGATCTTTTTTGGACGTGAATTTTACGCGCGCTTCTTGGCGGCAATCGACCTGAGCTTCACTGTCTGCTCGTAGAGAACATCCTTGAAGGCAAAGAGCAATGCGGCGGTCAACACACTCTGGGTGACCTTGGGGCCGATGCCTGTGAAAAAAAAAAGAAAAAAGTCAGCATTGCAGAACCGAAAAAAGGGGGGGACACCATCTCGGAACGACATCCGAGGTAATCACTCACCCTTGTAGAGACCGGCGTATCCCTCCTCGCGGATGACCCTGCTAATGGCCTGGGACATGCCCTCCTTCTTCTCGCCGTTGCCGGCGACGTGCATCTGGCTCTTGACCGTGATGTACGGGTACGTGACCGAGGTCGCAAACAGCTTGCCCGCGGCGCCGAGGAAGAAGGCAATGGTCGGCGTGACCCGCCTCTTCTTCTCGACCGTGTTCTTCATCTGCTCAAAGAGGGTGTACTGCAAGATGGGGTTGATGACGAGCACCAGCGCCGGGATGACGCCGTTGAAGAGCGCCTGTGGTCCCTCGTTCTTGAGGAGCGCAAGGAGGGTGCCGATGGTCGAGGGCGCCTTCTTGGGCTTCGCGGCCTGGGCCTCCTCGTCGCCGGTGGTGCTGGCCTCCTTGCCCTTGCCGCCGCGGGTGGTCATGCGGGTGTTGACGACCCAGATGGGGTTCGTGATGATGACGGTCGCGGAGCCGGCGATGGCGCCGGCGATCATGGACTCGACGGTCGTGAGCTTCTTGCTGGCGCGGCCGGCCTTTTCGGCGGCGGCCTCGAAGAAGGCGCGGGTCCACTCGTACCAGTAGTAGTAGACGAAGTTGGTGACGCTGATGCCGAAGAGGGCGGATTCGAGACCCGAGTAGAGGCCCGAGACGCCCTCGCGGGCCACGATCTTCTGGACGGCCGTGAGGAAGGCCGAGTCGGCGCGCTTCGATTCGACTTGGGCTCGGGTGGAGAGGGTGATGAGAGGGTAGCTGTTGGCGCGGGTGCGCGCGGATTAGAAGAGTGTCTCTTGGGGTATAACACAGGAGGGGGGGGGGGGGGGGGGGGGGGGGGGGGGGGGGTGGGGGGGGGGGGGGGGGGGGGGGGGGGGGGGGGGGGGGGGGGGGGGGGGGGGGGGGGGGGGGGGGGGGGGGGGGGGGGGGGGGGGGTTTGTGGTGGCCTTACGTCAGGGCCATGGAGAGGAGACCGCCGCCGGCACCGGCGAGGGCGTGGGCGACATTGTCGTTTTGGGGGAGGACTGGCTTCGACATGGTTGCTTGCGAATTGGGGCTGAGGTTGAGTGGATGGTGGGTGTGGTGTCGTGGTATAAGTTCGTGGGCAAAAAGGTTCGATAGATGAGACGATGATATTATCGATTCAAAACTGATGCTGCATCCAAATGCGGGTGACGATGGGGTGTAGATGGTATCGTTGCGACGGTTGTAGTAATAATAATAATGGCAGTGGTAGGAAAGGTTGCTGCTGACTGGCCCTATACCATCTCAAACAAGAACGTTCGGTTCCTTTTGGGTTCTGGGGAGCCGAGGTCAAGCACGTTTTCAATGCCGAAGGGGGGGGTCGGAGGGAGTGAGGGAGAACAGTGATGGGCGTCGTCGTCTGCCGCTAAGAACCTTAACCCCAGTTATGTCATTACCTGCCGTGCTATATATTTCATGCGCGCGATCACAGGACAAGGGGGATGACAAAGGGGTCGCATGTGATGGGGCTCCTCCCCAGAAGCCTGGCACCGTGGCACGCCTGGCACGGCCTGGGAATCCGGGTCCCTTCGGGAGCTCGTGGGGTCGGAGCTATTTCGGGGCCCGGGAAGATATGCTTCATTTGGGAAGAAAATACGCTTCCCATCTTCTTTCCTTACTTGTGTTTCTTTCTAATGATCAAGCGCACAGTTGATGCAACACCTGAATAGAAGGAAAGCATCAGAAGAGTCGGAGCCATGTAGCAGTATGATCATGAACAGGACCGTTGTATAAGGCGGGAGACATTGTACCTAGTGATTTCTACCCGGCAATGCCTCGGCACCGGTTCCGCTGGGATGTAAGCCAGCCAAGGTCCATTTGGAGAAACGGAGGTACTGCCGAGCATCAAGGGAGAGAATGCCTATCGCATTTGCCTGATAGACCAGGGTAAGAAATCCGATCATGACAGCTTCGCGACCCTCTTTCCTTGAGATAAGGCAAGGGCATCAAAGGCACCCACCATCAGCGTCCGTACTTATTCAAGGGCGCATCAGCTAACTCTTCTCGACGGAGCTGACGAGGGACCTTTTCACGGACTGGGAATCTGGGTGGGCCACCTCAAAGAGCGGGACAGATCGGAACAGCGGGGAAAAGTTGTTCCCCTGTCATCGCAACCTCAATGGCCTTGGAAGCTGACGGGACGGGACCCCCGCGACCGAGTGGCTGAGCTAAGCCCAATCTGGGACTAAGTAAACAAAACAGATTTGACAACCCAAGTGGCCAGGCCCGACCGTCCCTCTGTGCAGACTGCAGCTCGCATGTACACGGCCACACCACTTCGCGACGACACTTATCCAATGCATAGAATTTGACATATTTCTATTGCTGGTTTCACACGAAGGCCATTGAGCCTAGTTTTTCGTCGTCGTTTCTTCTTTCGTTCGTAGAAAAGTGTATGCGACAAACATAGCGCGCGGCCTTTTTTTTTTTTTTGGTCCTTTTTGCCATTCGCGCATTTCTCAAAATGGCGACGCCACGGCCTAGAGGCGGTAGCGACGAGCTGCTTTCGTCGCCAGACCCGCTCAACGACACCGTCTCCTCCGCCCTCTACCCTTCATCACGTCGCGTAACTCGAAGTCAGAGATCACAACGTCTATTCTCCCTCGGCGGCAGTAGCACTTCGCCTAGAAAGCAAATGTTTGAGCTCGAGGTTGGCGACGACCGTCAGCCGAAACGGCTGCTAGTGACCGTTGAAGCCGAGGGCGATTACGAGAATGTCGGTGTCGGGAATGTTGGGCGCAGATTGTTCAACGCAGACACACCCACCCTTAGCCGCGGCGCATACACAACAACAGTTCCTCTGGCCGGTGATAGGAAGAACACGGCCGTCAAGACACCCGCGCGGAGAGGTCGACCTCCCAAATCCGCCGGAACGCCCAAGACCGGTACGGCGACGAAGAGGAGGGCCACAGCTTCTCCACGAAAGACACCAAGACAAGCCCGCAGAGTCAAGACCATTACCGATTCAGATGGCTTAGAAACCGATATCACCATTCAAGGCACACCGAGATCAACAACCCGTCCCAGACGGGCCACCAGTCGTCAACCGCGCGAAGTTTCCCAAGACCCGGCGCCCTCTACGATACCCCCCAGCACAACCCGGCGTCGCGGCCGCCCAAAGCGCGTCGAGTTTTCCGATCAACCTGTGGAAACGGTCGAGGACGATATCGACCTTGATGGCGTGGCGCCTTCTGACGACGGTCTCGCAGCGAGCATGGAAGACATGATTGTAGACGATCCTACCCCAAGGCGAGAGCTCCCCACGAACCCGATGCCGGAATCCGAACCAGATATCTGGATGCAAACAATGTCAGACCAAGCAACACCGCGCGCATCAACACAAGACAACCCAATCGCCCTCAGTCCGACACCAGCTTATATGCAAGATAAGAGCCCGACACCATCTGAACAGCTTCATTCAGAGTCCGAGAACGAACCCGCATACAACGAATACGATTTCGCACCGGGTGCGCCTAGCGACATTTCATCACTCATTGGCGACAACGATGGCAATGACGAACTCCGCGACCAGGATACTGTTGCTCATGGCGAAGATTTCAGTATGATTTTCGCCAACTCTATTCCCTCCATGAGGGGCCACATGAGCATGCATGACCTTCGCTCAGAAGATGTCGGTGAAGAGACTGGCTTGATCGTCAACCAGACCCTCGAGACTTTAAGGCGAAGCGGTGCCCTGCATGTTGACGATGATGAGGATGAGATCGAAAGTATCCCCGCCAAGCAATCCTCGCCAGTACAAAATCCTCCAGCTCAAGAGGAGGAGGTTCAGTTGCAGAAGGAGAGTGAAGCGCATGTGGACCCCATCGTGGCCACAGAGGCTGAAGAAATCGAATCTCCAGTCGCCCTTCCGTCGCTGCCTCGTCCGGATCTCCCACCTCCGTCTCTCGCATTCAAGGAGACGTCACCGAGCAGAGGGTATCAGTCACCGGGCCGAGCTAGAAGCAGTCCTCGACGCAAGTCTATCCCGCTTAGCAGACAGCTTATGGAGTCCAAGGTCAAGCAGATGGATGCGGAGAACTCGAGGCTGGAGGAATCGAGAATGGACACCTCGCAGATTGACAACTCGTTTTCCAGCGTACCCTCAAGAGTTTTGGCTGCTGCGACACCCGGTGCTAAGAGCACCCGGCGGAGCTCGATGGTGAATGAGGAGATGTCTGTCATGTACGAAGACGACTTCTCTGAGATTCCGGAAGCCTACTTGGAAGCTGCTACGCCTGGGAGGCCGAAGCTGCCTGGAATCAATGACCTTGAGACGCAGCACGAAATCGAGCAAGAGATTGGGCGAGAGGCCGACGTCTCTCAGGCACGCGAGGAGACCTTGATGGACGAAGTACACGATGAGACCGTTATGAACGAGGCACAGGAAGAAACCGTCATGAATGAAGCACACGAAGAAACAATTATGAACGAGGCACCAGAAGAAGATCAGGGGGAAGAGGACGCCGAGGCTGAAGAAACGGAAGAGGCAGAAGAGGCAGAGGAAGAGGCTCGTAAGAGTTCACCCAAGTCCGCAGCCCCATCTATTGCGAGTGTTTCTTACACTCGATCAGACTCAGCCAGAATGCCGACACCAGACGATACGCCCTCTCCCGCCGAAGTTCCTGTCCCTCAGTCAGACGCCAAGACCATCGAAGCGGCCCAAAGTTCGCCGACAGCTGCGTATTCTCAGTTGCCCGAAGAAGCAAGCTCTGATCTTCCGGTCCCGGACCTGACGGTTGGTCTTCCTGCGGCCTCCAATGAGTATATCACGCCCGTTGCCCCTGTCTCGTCCCCAATTCCATCGCCCGATGTCAACCTCTTGGCGCCTCGCGCAGCATCACCAGACAACGGAATTCGCCCTACGCTATCTCCTATTGTGAGGGCTGGACGAGCTCTGCAGAGCGTCACGTCTGATGCTTCATCGCCTCCCCGCCAGAACTCTCTCGGTAGCCCTTTCAGGCCTACGACAAGCAGCAGTCAGCCTCAGTCTGCCGCGAAATCGACTCGCAGCTGGACTCAGCCATTGTCCAACTTGATTCAGGCCGGAGCTCAATTCTTTGGTTCCCCGACCCGCGCCGCAGCACAACCTCAGCCTCAACCCCTTGCGCCGCAATTAACAGGAGAGCCGTTTGATGACCCATTCGGCCCCGAGAACGACCACACTGGCCAGCCCAGCTTTATGGAGGCCTTGAGTAAGAGTATGCGGACGTCTCCCGCCAGAGAAGAACCCGAGGTCTCGTTCTCAATGTCGGGATCGCTTCAAGTCGCTCCAGGCGATGAAGTCGATGAGATGAGCTGGATGCAAGAGGCTCCTGCCCCACGCGAACGGCCCTTCGCCCAGCCGCGCTCCTTCCATTCTAGTACGAACACAGCTTCTAGGTCAATGCACAGTCGGCGACAGAGTTTCGAGATTAGTCTCGTTAGTCCAGATCGTGCCGAGGACACTGAAGTCGAGGAAGAGCAGCCCGGAGCAGAAGATGAGGAGGAGGATGATGATATTTGGGCGGTAGAAGCATCGCGTCCAGCTTCGAATGGAGGTCGTCAACAGTCTTTTGCGAAGCGATCAGCACCGTCTATCCCTCCCAGGCGCACAGCTCTTCCTAGCCCCTGGCAGAAACCCGCCGAGCCTACCCCCAAGCAGACGCTGTTCACGCCGGCGGTGTCACGAAACCGCAAGTCAGACTTTGCAGACGGCGAAGTCGAGGACTTCTCGATGCTTTCTCAACAACAGAGCCGTCAGAAGCAGATCCCTCAGAAGGCGTTTGAGGTTGCTCAGAGGTCGTCCGCCAAGAAGGATCTGGCTGCCTTCTTCTCTTCTCCCAATCTCCTACCTGGAGCAGAGGGCGTCAAGGACGTCTTGGACAAGAAGCGACTGAACCTCCAAGGTGCTGCTCAGCGCCCTGAGCGGGTTGATGCCGGCCTCGAGACAAACTCCATGTTCCCATCTGTCCCGCAGAAGGCTTTTGCCCCTTCCGCCAGCGGGCGTTCGGATCTGTTCTCGCCCGCCAAGCCTTCGGCGACCAAGTCTATCGCTGACACGTACGACTACTCGGATCCCGTATCGGCTATCAAGCCGTCAGTACTCGGGAAGTCGGTCATGGATACCCGTCGCGAGCTGTTTGCGTCAACGAACCTCCGCAGTAGCACCAGACACCGGTCCGAGATCCCAGACTCTCAGCCCAACATGTCCGACGAGGTATCGTTCCCCTCTGTACCGCAGAAGAAGAACTTTACGCCCAACGTGGGGGCCCAAAAGAACACCCATAACAACCTCTTCAGCAAGGCCCCCTCGGCGGCGCCGGTGCCATCGTTGACACCGGTGCGGATGCAGCTCACGCGCGCCGACATCCAGAAGTGGCAGGAGAGTAGTGCCTCCGCCATTGCAGAAAGCTCGCCCACTGCAGCCGAGTCCAAGTCGGTGTCGGAGTCCGAGTCGGAGCAGCGCGCCCGCGTCCTCCGGCCGTTGCCCGACAGGAACATGTCGCCGACGAAGTCGTGCCTGCGATCCCCGCTGAAGCCCCGCACGCCGGGCCGCGTCGTCGAGTTCACGAGCAGCGTCCTCTCGCCCCTCGCGCAAGCCCAGGTCCGCGCGGAGCGGCGGTTGTCTGCTAGTTCCAGCGGTAGCGCCGCTGCTGCGCAGCAACAGCAGCAGCAGCGCATCGCTGCCATTATGGAGGAGGAAGACAAGGAGAATGGTGATGTTGTTAGTGCTGAAGCCACCGCCGTTGAGAAAGACGAGGACATGAACGAAGACACGGACATCTCCATGACCGACGCGCCACAGATGGTAAACGATGTCCAGAAATCAGCACTCGTCGAAGAGCAAGAACCCCAGCGTCTCTCGCAGACAATGTGGTCGCGCGACCACTGGCTGCTCCTCGACGACATCATCCAGCTGCGCCGCGAGGGCCCCTTTGACTTTGAGTTCCCCGACGACTTCACCAGCAAGTCGGCCTGGCTACTCGGCCGGTCCGTCAACTCGCACGGCGCCAGCTTGAAGCTGGAGCAGTGGCACCTCGACGTCGTGGACGCGTTCCAGGCCGAGGTGGGCGTGTGGAGCGAGGAGGCGCTCGCCAAGAGGGTGTTTTCGCTCATTGTTGGGGAGGAGCTTAGGAGGCAGGGGAAGGCTCCCAAGGCTCCTTCGGTTCGGTTTTCGTAAATGGTGTGCATGCATATTCATGAAGGTGATTGGGGAAGTGCGCGTGTGCATATTGGGCGTTTTCAATTTGGGAAAGTGTCCTGCTTAGTGTTGCAGGGCATATGATTTTCACGACAGTCTCATGCTTAATGAGTGTGTATACAAGCTCTCACCACGTTTGTAAGGGGGAGGTTTGGGAGGCTGGGCGTCACAGGGCATCGTTATGTTTGATTTTTGTTTCTTGTCTTCATTGGTCACTCGGACACCTCGCCCGCAAAACTGTTAGGATACCACTTCATCAGAATGAATTTCTGTCTCATGCACCGCCGGCATTCGTGTCTATGGTAATAGTACAGTCCCAAATCCATTCCGCTTTGCCAACCCTGGACGCCAGCCTTTGTCATCTACTCGAGCATGGAGGCCTGGTTGGTGTAGAGAACATCCACCACGCTGCTCAGCTTCTCAACCGTAGCCAGGGCGTGGTCGTATGCGCTGTCGCGCTCAGTCTCGTCGAAGATGATGAGGCATCCCGCGCCCTGGTCCAACACACCGATGATGACCTTGTCCAGGATCATCTGAGAGAGCTTGCGCTCCACCTGTTGCGTGTCGAGGCCGACCATCTTTGCGATGTGGCTGATCTCGACACGGGAGAACGGCTCGATGACCTTGATAAGGTTTTGTTCCAACATGGCGTCGTACAGACGTCGCAGGTGGTTGCGGATGAAGGCGTCGCTGCCGAGCTGCTCACGGTAAGACTGAAGGGCCTGCTCGTACTCCTCCAAGGACCGGTTTGAGTGCGCACGGGCAACGGCCTTCATAGCTTCGAGGTTCTTGCTGGCGTACTTCTGTGCCTGCTTGGACGTCATCAGGTTGTTGACGTCGTCGGCCAAGTTTAACATGATCTTGCACAGAAGCATGTACTGGAGGGCGGCAGTGGCCTTGACTGACTCGTCCTGGGTGTGGTAGCCATCGAGGGCCTCGATGAAGTAGGAGAAGGCGGTGTTGAAGTCTTTGTCTTCGGCGTGGAGCATACCGCTCTGCATGTCGAGGTGGGCTTGAAGAAGAGGCGGGGTGTAGACGGAGGCGGCGCTCGTGCGGGCGCTGGTGAGGGCGGCGCGGGCTTTGGGGATGTTGCCGAGGGCGTGGTAGACACGCGACTCGAGGAGCTGGACTTCGACGAGGACAAGCTTGTCGTCCAGGCGCTTGAGCTCGCGGAGGAGACCGTTGATGAGTGTGAGTGCGTCGTAGTAGGATTGCTTCTGCATAAGGAGAGCGACTAGGCGGGTCTCGAGGTTCTGGCGCAGGAAGCTGCGGCGCTCCGAAGTTGCCCATTCTATACATGACTTGGTAACTGCGATCTGGATATCGGTACTGCCCTCAATCTTCTCGAAGAGGTCAAGCAGGGAGCGGACTGGAGGGGTCCTAGTTAGTCACGCCGTTCTTTCACAGCTGGGAAGAACATCAAATTGAATCCATACCGAGCTTTGCTGTCTTTGCCTTGGCGAATGAAGACAGGGTTGTCCGGCTTTTTGTGATCAGGTCGACGAGCTCCTGCGTCTTCCTAAGCGGGTTGTTAGCAAACATGGGGCCCCCACGATGTCATCACCGGACCGAGGAGGGGCTCACTTCTCATCCCGATACAACTCTCCCAAACCAAGCAACGCCGTCTCGTACTCCTTTACCGCAGCATCGGAGGTTGCGGAGGAAGGGGGCTGAGAGATGATTTCCTTGTAGAGCTGCTCTGCCTTTCTGGGATCTGTCTTGGCCACCTTCTGTGCCTCCTGCACTCTCGCCGATTCGCCCTGAGCCATCCTGACTGATTGATTTGACGTCGAATCGGATATGGTGGGTTCGAATTGGATTGCTGAATTGAGCTCGTGTGTCGTCGGTGTTGTTGAGTGGTGGTTTGCAGAAAGATCGCCGGATTCGTGGTGGGTTGCAGGTAGCTTGGTGCAGTGTCAAGAGCTCCAGCCGCCGCCTTCAGACAGGTCCAGGTTGCCATGACCGACGCAAGCAAGCCCGGCCGGCCAGCACCTTCGGTGGGCTGGAGGGCAGGGGCCACACGGACCGAGATTGATCCGCCACCTTATCTGATTGGCATCTATCCTCCGATAAGTCCCCACCCCCACTTAAATTTTTGGGAGAGAAGTTCTGTGAGACTTTCAGAGCCATCGAGGATTCTATGGTCAAGCAAGTCATAGCATCGCGCCCGCCAACATGAAGATCAAGGCCATTTCTCGGAGCGTGGAGGCCTATCAGCCTCCAGGCGCAAACGCGCAAAAGCTTCCTCGGTAATTATAGGCCAGTGGCATCCGCAGACCTTGGCTAATCGCAATGCAGCAACCTCGATCCCGCCCAGCACCCTATGGAGCGCGCCAGAGAGTAAGTAGGCTTCGCCACATGCTGCGATCCAAGCTGACGAAGGATTACAGGTATACCAAAGCCCTGAACGCTGTCAAGCTCGAGCGCATGCATGCCGCACCTTTCATCGGACAGATGGGCAGCGGCCATGTCGAAGGAGTACGTCCAAAACGAGAAGCAGAACGCCTATTGTCCCCGATTTCTAACAACTGAACCAGGTTTACTCGATGGCCAAAGATCCGAACTCTCTCAAGCACATGGCATCGGCCAGTGCCGACGGTGTGATCAAAGCTTTCGACCTGACGAGCCGAGCCGAGATTTGGCAGACGAAGAGCGCCCATTCCAACATCGTACGGAGTCTCTGCTGGACGAAGGACGGAAAGCTTCTGAGTGCTGCGGCGGACAAGACCATCAAACTCTGGGATCCCTACAACACGCCTGGCGATTCTCCGCCAAT
This sequence comes from Colletotrichum cuscutae, assembly GCA_030869315.1. Taxonomy (NCBI): domain Eukaryota; kingdom Fungi; phylum Ascomycota; class Sordariomycetes; order Glomerellales; family Glomerellaceae; genus Colletotrichum; species Colletotrichum cuscutae. Next base: position 27,354 of record MPDP01000161.1, read on the forward strand.
CTCCTCATGGCTGGGTACGAATGGTTTCCTCAGCTTGTCCCATCACCGAACGCGAAACGCCTTTGCAGCCTCGTCTTCCTCCAGTGAGATCGCTATTTACGACCTCGAGCGACAAAGTGCGGCGCCCGAGGTGCTGCGCTGGCCGAACGCGACCGACTCCATCAACTGTGTTTCCTTCAACCAGGTCGAGCAATCCGTTCTGGGAAGTACAGGCGACGACAGGAGTATCGTCCTCTGGGACGTCCGTACTGCGATGCCCTTGACCAAGACGACGATGACGTTTACCTGCAACTCTCTCGCCTGGAACCCGATGGAAGCCTTCAACTTTGTCGTTGGTAGCGAAGACCATAACTGCTACGTAAGTCATCTGAAAGCTAGTCTGCCCCTGAACATACAGTTAACGAGAATCAGATGTTCGACATGCGCAAGATGGACAGAGCGCTCAACGTCTTCAAGGGCCACGTCGCCGCCGTCATGAGCGTCGAGTTCAGCCCGACAGGTGAAGAATTGGTTTCCGGATCTTACGACCGAACAGTGCGCATCTGGAACCGCGATCAAGGACACTCCCGCGACATGTACCACACCAAGCGCATGCAGAGGGTGTTCAGCACCATGTTCTCCCCCGATTCGAAGTATGTTCTCAGTGGTTCCGACGACGGTAACGTCCGTGTCTGGAGAAGCAACGCCACGGACAGATCAGGCATCCGATCCGCCAAGCAGAGACAGGCGCTCGAGTACAATGAGGCCCTGGTTGAGCGATATAGCCACATGCCGGAGGTCAGACGTATCAAGAAGCACCGTCACCTGCCCAAGGTTATCAAGAAGGCGGGCGAGATCAAGAACATTGAGCTCTCGTCAATCAAGAGGCGCGAGGAGAACGAGCGCAGGCACACCAAGAAGCAGTTCGAGAGGCGGAAGGGCGAGAGAGAAAAGCAGATCTTGGCCCGGGAGAAGTAGGCGCATTCTGGGCTTGCCACTTTTGGCGTTATTTCTCTGCATTGTTCGGCGTTGGGGCGGCTTGTTATGTCCATGTAAAAAGGAAAAGGGGGAATAGTCGTGTGGAAAGTGCAACTTAGATAGGGTTATACCACGGATCAAATCGTTTGGTCAAAAGAATGTAGCAATGATCATGAAATAGAATCATGAAGTAGGCTTATTAATTCCGTTCATTTGATCATGATTAGGTACGTGCTGAAGCATGCAAACTTGCGTCCCTGGCCTCCCCTCCGCGCCCTCTCGGGTGACCGACATGTCCGCCGGGCTCGGATAAGCTTTAAGACAGCTTGACGGCGGCGCTGACGGGAGCGGGGTCTCGGCTCGTCTGGCCGTGGAAGATGGGCGGCTGCCAGGGGCTCCGGGGTGTTTTAGTGGTCGTCCCACCAGGGGTTTCCAGGGGAAGCTGCCACCAGGGAGGGGCCCCTAGGACGCTTGGCCACCGTTTCAACGCCTCAGGTCCATCCACATGTGACGAGTTCCCGCCAGAGCGTCAAGCTCCCTTGGTGGCCCAATTGAGGTTTGGCTGTGCGCTTCTTCGTCTCATCTTTGTGCGTGTTTTCCACTTCCAACGCTGGACGACACATCTTCGCTTTTTTCCGAATCTCTTCTTTTCATACTCTCATCCTAATCTTTCGAATCTGTACAGAGTGCGACCCCTATACAATCTCTCTTAATAATCGAACTCTCGAAACGACATAGAGCTCCTACACTGCTCGACCCCTCGCACCACCACCACCACGACCGTTACCACCAGCCATCCTCCCCCAGACGTCCGCGATGGAATACCCACGCCCACCCCAAAGCGACTCGTGGTTCGCGCCGCTCTCCCTCGACCTCCTCGTCAAGGTCTTCAAAATCACCTTCTTTCACCCCTTCGTCTCGTGGATCATCCCCCTCTGCTTCCGCGCCCAAGCCCTCCGCTGGGATGCCCCGCCCATGCTCGTGTCCATCGCCTGGGCATGCTTCATCACCGTCTGCTGGATCGCGCAAGCGGTCAACCTGCGCATCGCCTACGGCCTGCCACGCGAGGTTGACCTCACCGAGGAGGTAATCGTCATCACGGGTGGCGCCAGCGGCCTGGGTCTCCTCATTGCCGAGGTGTACGGCATGCGCGGCGCGACCGTGGCGGTGTTGGACGTGAATGACATGGAGAACGGCGAAGCGCGGGGCGTGACCTTCTACAAGTGCGATGTGACGGATAAGGCACAAGTTGCGAGGGTTGCGGCGCAGATCGAAAGAGATGTAAGTTTACCAACCGCGTCTTACAAGGCCGGAATGCGCCATCACAAAGACAGAAAGACTAACCATACTCCAGCTCGGCACCCCAACCGTCCTTATCAACAACGCCGCCATCGTTAAGGGCAAGTCCCTCCTCGACCTCGAGTTCGAAGAGATTGAAAAGTCCATCGCCACGAACCTGACCGCACACTTCTACACCCTAAAGACCTTCCTACCGCCCATGATCCGCGGCGGAAACGGCGGCACCATCGTCACAATGTCCTCGGTCCTCGGCCACCTCGGCGCCGCCTCCCTGACAGACTACGCCGCCGCCAAGGCCGGCGTCACGGCCCTGCACAAGTCACTGACCGCCGAGCTCGCCGCCTCCCACCCGGAGATCCGCACCATCCTCGTCGAGCCGGGCCAGCTGTCGACCCCCCTCTTCTACGGCGTACAGACCCCACACGCCTTTGTCGCGCCCGTGGTTGAGCCCGTCGACGTCTGCAAGGAGGTCATTGCCGCCATCGACGCCGGCAAGAGCGCGCACGTCGCGATGCCGCTGTACGCGAGGTGGATTCACTGGTACAACGTACTCCCCGTCGCCGTCCAGCAGATTGCGAGAAAGGTTGCGCGTGTGGATACTTCCATGCAGACGTTTATCGGCAGGCAAGAGCGGGGGATGAGCGAGAAGAACGGGAGTCTGATCTAGATCGTGTGTTTATTGATTTTTATGTTTTCCTGCACAAATATCCGTGGAAATTCCTGCGGTGCCGGCACCGAGTGTGGTTTTCTCTGTAATGCCAACAAGAGGCGGGACATATAAACACGTTTAAAGTCTCAGGACAATTATGAATAAAACAATACTATAATTTCAAAAGAGCATATCTTGAATTTGATCAACCTTGAGTCACTCAAGTGCTTGCCTCCTTGTCTCCCGAGCCGGACAGGTCCTGGGCAGGCGATACCCTGTTCAGCCCGTCGAGTTTCTTATACGTCAGAGCATCGAGGTCGACTCCGTCGAGGGCACGCGCCTACCTCTTCCGATTAGCTTTTCTACCGCAGGGACCAGTGTAAGAGGGAAGGAGGGAGGCGGAATAGGACAAAGAGGGGAAATCTCGTACACTGATGCCATAATAGTCCTCCTTCAGAAAGTCAATCCCTAAACTCGATCCGCAGGCACCACAAAACATCTGGTCCTTGGTCTTGGTGTTGAACCGGTAATTCGTGCACTTTTCGCGCGAGCCGTTGTGCCATGTGACGGCCTTCTTATTTGGGTCTTGTTTTTTTTTTGAAAGTCACAGAGTGTCAGTCATAGCCTTATGCGTTCATGTATTATGAACCCAAAGATACCTCCATGATTGGGAATGAGGCGTCGTAGGGAGGGTGTTTGAGGTAACGATATCCCAGACTCTAATCTTGAGATGGAGGGGGTGTGAGAGTGAAGGATAACTCACAGATGAGGAGGTACCCGCTACGCCGGCAGATGGAGCAGTTGCAGTTGAGGACCTTGTACCCGTCCTCCAGCGGCGGCGAGAGCGTGAGAGAGAACTTGATGGCACCGCAGTGGCAGCTTGCGTCGTACGTCTTTGACGGCTTGGGGGCTTCTTCTGACGACATTGTTTTTTATTCCCGAGATGGCTCTGACTGTTATGATTTCGGGTTTTGGGGCCGATGAGTCTGAATGAGATTTGGAATGAGTTTAGGATCTTTGGTTAGATTTGGCCTTTGCTATTGTGTTAGACGTGGTGCGACATTGAGTGTGAGTGGTGGTGGTGGTGGTGATGGTGATATGACGCTGCTTACTTAACCAGCTCACAAGTGGTTCAGGACTCGCTTACCTGACTTGAGTATGTCGACAGTGGGCTCTGAAGAGGGAACTTCAGAAAGTGGCTTACAGGGGCAAGATTGGGAGGTTCCTAGAGATAGAATGAAACTACCCTAAAGGCTCAATGAAGGAGAGAGGTCTATATAGACGTGAAATTACTAACAAACTCGAGCCATAAGACACGGAGAGGAGGGGTCGTAGAAGGATCCGTTAATAACAAGTGTAAGAGCTACCTGAACCCAGCTTATCAAAAACACAGCCACAGATTTCCCCTCACTCTTTTCATCTCCCATTCCGTTTGGGTGTAAGCATTACGCCCTCGTAGCGTTAGACCCAGCCTGTAAGATCGCAGACCTGGCTGAGGGAAGGTGGCCACTTGACGCGGAGCGAACTGGGGCCGCACCCCGTGAACTTCACCATGTACAAGCAGTATCTAATTGCACCAAACTTCAGCTCTTCTGTACGTCGAGTTGTGAACGTGAATTGGTATGGATAGGTGGACGGGTACAGCAATAGACAGGCGCGACGGGATCCATCGTCCGGCATCGTTCGACCTGCCGCATCGGGCCATGTCACCGCGACGTGCGCCCTGCGAATGGGGGATCCTAAAGATGCGGGCCAGGGTCCCGACACTAAGGTACGGATGCCACCACATGGGACCTGGGCTGAGATGCCGATTTGCGGGGTCTCGGCACAATGTGGTCACCATAAAGTCTGAAATATCATTGACGTGCTTTTAATTGGCGAGAAGAATGGTGAGGATTAGTGAGGTTTTTTTGCAAGTATGTTTGTATCACAGAGAAGAGAAGCACAGAGCACCTTGTAGGGGACGCATAACTTGAGAACACTGAGGTTATTCAATTTTTGTTGTATTAAGTTGTTGATTGGGGGGTGTGATTAATCGTAATAGGCTACGGTAAGGTTTGCGTAAGGCAAAAAAAGATTTTGTGGTATCAGATGAACGATGCTCGTCATAAACATCTTTAAACAAGAGATGAAAAACCCCGGCTCGAAATTTTCCCCGCCTCCATGGTATCATCAAATTTCAAAGACCACATGAAACAAGACAGATTCGTGTCTTTATATATACGAGGATAAAAGTGCGTGGTAGAATCGCAATATGCTGGGGTAGATTCGGATGGTAAGTGTCTGAGATGACTTTTCACACAGCATTTTCAGCCTTGTCGCCGCTCGTCCTAGCTCTGCTCGCTTCCATCGCGGCAATGGACGGCGGCTTCTCGTTGTCCTGGTGGTGGCTGGTGTGTCCATTGCTCAGCGGCGCAGGCGCCAGGTCCTCCTCATCAGGCTCGTCGGCGGGCGCGGCGAAAGTCGGGGCGTACGCAGACTTGGCGCGGATCTTGTGGCCCCAAATGTAGAAGATGACGGGGATTGGCACGAGGGCGATGGCGACGCAGCCCAGCAAGGTCGAGGCCCACTGGATGCCCATGCCGTTGAACATGTAGCTCGCGAACAGCGGGAAGCCGGCGCCGCAAAGGGAGCGGAGAAAGGTGTTGCCGGCGATGGCGGAGGCGGCAAACATGAGGTAGGCGTCGACGAGGTAGTTGAGGGCCTGGAGGAAGATGGACATGAGGCCGAAGCCGGTGAAGAGGCCGCTGAGGGTGGGCACGATCCAGTGGACGTCGGCGCGGTAGCCGGACCAGCCGAACCAGAAGATGCCGATGGCGAAGAAGACGCCGCCGGCGATGACGCTGGGGAGACGCCACTCGGGGATGGGCACGCCGTTGTTGGCCTTGAGCTTGCGGAGGTACCACGGCTGCTGGAGGAGAACGGTGACGCCGGCGATGAGCTGGCCAGTGATCATGCCGAAGAAGGTGAGACCTGACTGGCCCGCGCCGAAGCCGTGAACGCCGCGGAAGACGAAGGGGTAGGCGGTGAGGAAGAGGTAGAGCAGGCCGTAGATGAAGGCCATGTAGACGGACAAGGCGGTGACGATGGGCTCGCCGAAGAGGAGGCGCATGGGGCGGGAAAAGTTCTTGTTGACGAGCTCCTTAAAGTCGATTTCGATTTCCTCCTGCTTGGCGTGGATGCCCCAGTTGCGGGTGCGGCGGCGCAGCTCCGAGGCCTTGCTGACGAGGATGACGGGCGGGTACGTCTCCTCGAGGAAGAAGAGGTCGAGGAAGAAGGCGAGGAAGCCCATGAAGGAGGGGATGTACTCGGTCCAGCGCCAGCCGAGGTGCGACTCGACGATGAAGCCGCCGATAAAGGGCGCCAGGAGTGGGCCGGTGAAGACGGCCATGGAGAAGACGGTGATGGCGGTGCCGCGGGTGCGGTTGTCAAACATGTCGGAGAAGACAGCGGCGACGACGGCCAGGGGGCACGCGCCGAAAAAGCCGGCGAAGAAGCGGCATATCAAGATGGTCTGGAGGTCCTTGGCGACGGCGCAGCTGATTGTGAAGATGGAGAAGCCAAACATGGAGAGGACGAGGGGTAGTCGGCGGCCCCTCAGCTCGGAAAGGGGCGCCCAGAGTGTTGGGCCGAAGGCGAAGCCAAGGACGTAAAAGGAGACGCCGAGGGTGCCGACAGTCGCGGAGACGTTGTATTCTGTCGCGATGACTTGCGTCGCTGCTGAAAAGATACTCGAGGTGAAAGCCGACGTCATCGTGGTGTAGCCAAGCATTGCGGCTGTAAGCAACCTGCGAGCCAAGACATGTCAGTCACCAGCGCCCTCTAGCCATATTTCACCGAAACTCGACAACTGGCATTGGCGAACTTACTTCTTCTTAATCGGCCAGTTCTGCGCGTGCAGAGGATCTTCAGGGCCATCAAATTCCACAACGTAGTCCTCCTGCTCCGGCAAAGGTGGCGGGTACGGCTTGCCTGCGCCCATGGCCGGCAGAGGCCTCCTCGACTCCCTGCTCTTGATGCTGCGGCCGACGGTGTTGGAGTGCTGGCTGCGGGCAGTGGCAATGCGGCTCAGGGCCGTCGGGTGACGCTCGAGGTCATTTTGGGTCGAGACGCGGCTGATGCCGGTGCCGGTACGATACGCGGCGGTGCGGTCGCCCGTGTGCGAGGCCGTGGATGAGGAGGTTGAGGAAGAGGAGGCGGAGAGGACCCGTTCGATCTCGTGGCTTTCGCGGCCGTGGTAGCGGTTTGGAGAGGCGGCGCGCTCGGCGTCCGCGATTTCGCGGTCGACTTCGTCCATTGCCATTGTTGGACGAGGTCGCTATGTGCGGGCTGGGTGTTGATTTGGATGTTGTTTTGAGATGCTGATGCTGGCTGTAGATGGTTCAACAAAGTGAAGAACGGATCAGGGTGTCTCGCGACAGATTGGGCAGTATGTATATAACGCCAATGGCTAGAGACTTTTCTTGGGCGCGGAGAATGGGAGCAAAGAGCTCATGCAATGGTGCGTTGTGCTGACAGGTAGCTTGGGGCTATTGTGAAGGCGGCGCGCCGAGCTAGCTACGTCAATCTAGTGTAATGTGGAATAAAGGGTCGGTGATATAATGTAGGGGCGTCTCCCGATGCAATGTAAGCGCCAGTCAGATTCGGGGGAGCTCTAGATCGGAGACAATTGCAGGAAGTGCTCGTGGATGTATTCGTAGGAGGGGTATGACTGGAGATGCTAGATACGCGACCGGACAAGTTGGGTGGTCCCTTCGTCTTATGAACAATGAATTTGTCTGGGCGTTGTCTGAAGATCCAGAGATGTATGAGAGGGATGGGGGGAAGGCGAAAGATCGGTTCAGATGAAGAAGCAGTGTATTAGTGAGGAAGTGGGTTCGAGGTTGAGAGAGAGTGGGTTAGGAGGCGGACTATAGATGCGCAAAGGCCGAGGGCGAAGTACTATGTATGGAGATAGTCACATAGGAAGACGGAGCAAAACGAGGATGGAGAAGAAAAAAAATCAGATTTGTCAAGTCAGGTATGAATGACTCTGTTCTCAGCTGATGGATGGGAGCCGGTACATCTCCCGGGTGACCAAGCCAAGGGGGAAAGAATGTCGGGTGCGAGTACTTGAATACCACAATACCTGGGTCGGTACGGTAAGGTAGCAAATGGGGTCGGCAAAGTCCCACTTGGGGAGGCCTAAAGAAAGAGGGATCCATGGAAAATCCACGGATGCCTGCTGAGATTTCCTTCTTTGCTGTGCAAGTTTTGCTTGCGCGCCCATTGCCCATACAAAAACTTCGGCTAGGAGTTCGGCATCACAAAAAGAAAAGCGCGAACGACACGAGCCCGAGTGGGAAAAAGGGGCACACACGCCGCACACTGCAGAAAGGAGGAAAGACAACCTGGAATGTGGGCCCGGACGGGGCCGGAGGCGGTAGCCGGCACTGCAACCTGGGAATTCTCGACTTCTTGGTGGTGATGGAACCCAGCCGAGGGATGGGCAAGGTGGGGTTCCCATCTTGGCCTTTTTGGTTTGTCAGTGTCGCAGCTTTTTTTCTTCTCTCATTCTATGCAGCCGTTCGTACCTTACCCTTCCCTGACCCGATCCTGCATGATCGATAGGGCCCAGGGAGGCAGTGTTGTTACAAATTCGACATGTTGCACGATCCTTCTTACAAATGCGGTTCGTTCTTAGTCACTTACCAAAGTTTAATGTACCTATAGACAGACGCATACATGCAAGCAGCAAAACAGAGAATGAGAGGAGACCATGGATTAGACTTCCGTCATCCAATAAGGCTACCAACTTCAATCCATCCGGGAAGGAACACTCAATCGAACTTTTCGCAGAGTTTCTGCACACCCACTACCGACCTTACTCCGTAGAGTACACAGCAAATCAGAGTTTGCCATGATCTTCCTGAACCGCGCCCTAAACCATCAAGCCAATTAACTAGAGTTTTTGCTAACCGGTCGGATCCGACGAAAAAAAAGCATGGGACATACGCATTAGGAGAAAGGTTAACACCGGGTATGATGTCACTGGGGCTGGACAGTCTGGACTTAAGCCCATCCGAAGGCGCGGTGCCTCCGAGAGAGAGAAGAAATGGCGACGGTTGTATCCGTACGGTAAGAAAGAAAAATTGTCTATCACGGTAATGATTGGCTCCACCTAAGGTAGTGTCAATTCGTTACCAATTGTCAGGAGTTCACATTCCCGTCACCCATTGACACATTCTCTCGCTATTCCCCCCCCCCCCCCCCCCCCCCCCCCCCCCCCCCCCCCCCCCCCCCTCTCCCCTCCCTTTTCTCACCCCTCCAACCAACGCCCCTCCCTCCCCCCCTTTCTCCCCCTCCCCCGCGCCCCAAAAACTCCGAACAAAACCCACCCACCCCCGCCCGCCGACACACTTCGCCATGCCCCCCCCCCCCCCCCTTCGGCCCCGCGCCTTCTCGGAACCATCCTATGCACTGCTTTAGTCATCAGCCTTAAACGTCACCTTGCGTCTGCCACTTTTTCCCTGCAGCACTGACTAGACAAAACGTGCACAAACGCCACGGCATCCCCGGCCGTGTGCATCCAACTGTTCGGCGTCTGTCCGTGTCTAGAACGCCGTATGGCTACCTTCATCGACGTAGTCGACGTCGCGCGTGGGATACTTGGAAATTCCACGAGAAAACGCTGCAAGACGGTCACAGGGTAAAAATCATAGAATGAGCAGCAACCACACACATGAAATAATCACAATAAAAAGAAAACCCTAGCCAACCACAAAAAGGAAGGGGAATAACGGATTTACGGGGAGATTACATGTCCCCTTCAGGCTTCAGGATGATGATCGTGGGTCCTGACTCCCTATGTACATCCACCCGATCTATCTCATTTTCAACACAAGCTGACAAGTTCATCCACAATTTTCCACGGGCCGCGGTCTTCGGCCGCTATTGTAGACCCTCTCGCCGAATGCCCAACCCAGAGCGACAGCCCAATGCCGCTTCTTGCCGCCTCCTAGGTTTCCGCCCTCCGAGGCTCCTTCAGTGACAGTCCAGGGCAGGAAGAAATAAGAGGGTAAAAAATATCCCGAACGAGCTGGTTTCTCCACTCACACTTGGCAGTCGACGCAACGACCAAAGCGTTCCAGAAAGGTCTAGAATGCTTCATCGCCCCTCCCTTTCTATCCGTGCCTACTTTACTGTAGGTAATCTACGGAGTACATCTGAATATTCCTTCTAGCCATACTGATCTAATTAGTATCCGTGCAGCAAAGATCATTATAGTGTAATTGGCTGTTTTGATTCGCTATTGTCATCTAAGACATGAAAAATACCAGGGGATATCCCACCCCTCTCGGTAGAAAAAACCAAGGATCTCCATATGCACAATTGCACACCATGGGCACCATGCGGCATGCCAGAGGGTCGCCAGCAATTCGAGGCTATCGTCGGACGCCCCATCCGTTCTCTAGCAGATTCGTCGCCTCCTCGAGACTCAACCCCGACGTCTCGGGGTAGATGCGCCAGATGAGCCCGTACCCAACTAGACACACGAGCGCGTAGAGCACAAATGTCCACGACGGGCTCAGAGCGTCCATGAGTGGGAGGAACGTCAGGCCGACGACGAAATTGGCGCCCCAGTTGGTCGCCGTCGAGACGCCGCTGCCGATCGACCGTACCGCGAGCGGGAACAGCTCGCTCTGCATCCAGGGGACGTTGCCCAGACCCAGCGCGTACGCCGCGACGTAGCCCATGATGCTGACGAGGATCAGCACCGCCGCGCCCCTGTCCGTGCCCGCTCCCTCGCCGGTACCGCCCTCCGAGGCTGCCGCCGTTTCGGGCCGCAAGTCGACAAAGGAGAAGCCGTATGCCGAGAGCATCAGACCCGCAATCATAAACGGCAGGGAGTAGAGCAGGATCTTGCGTCGGCCGATGCGGTCGATGAGGCACAGCGCCGCGACCGTGAAGATGAAGTTTGTGACGGCGACGCTCATGGCGGTGAGGGTGGGCGTGCCGAACCCCACCATCTTGAAAATGGTCGCCGAGAAATACATGAGCGAGTTGAAACCGCACAGTTGCTGGAGGCCCTGGAGCAGGCAGGTGATGACCAGCGCGCGCTTGTTTCTCCCGACGGAGAACAGCTCCTGCCAGCCTCCCCACCACTCCATGCGCGGCGAACCCTCACGCCTCATGACCTCCCTCTCCTCCTTGATCTCAATCTCAATCTCCTTGATGACCGCCTCGGCGTTCCTCATGCCGCCGACCGTGTTTCCCAGCACCCTCTCGACGACCTTCTTGGCCTTGAGCGACTGGCCCACCATGACGAGCCAGCGCGGGGACTCGGGCATGAGGGCGAGGATCGAGCACTGCAGCGCCGCGGGGAGCGCCCCAAGACCGACCATCCAGCGCCACCCCGTCGACTGGTCACCGTACTCGGCGAACGCCCAGCCGATGATGTAGGCGACTACCTGACCCAGCGTGATGAAAAGGACGTTCATCGTCACGAGCCGGCCGCGGTGGCTAGCGGGCGCCAGCTCGGCGATGTACAGGGGCACGACGAAGCTGGCGGCGCCGACAGCCAGGCCGACGATGGATCGCCCAATGACCATGGAGGTGACGGTGCCGGCCCAGGCCTGCATCAGGGCGCCGAGGATGAAGAGGATGTCGGCGACGAAGATGACGCGCTTGCGGCCCAGCGCGTCGGCGACGATGGAGGAGAAGGGGGAGACGAGGAGGGCGAAGAGGGCGGTGCTGGAAGTGATGATGGACTTGTCGAATGTCGTTAGGACTCGGTTCGATAGGGAGGTGTCGATCTTGACGAGCGTTGCTGATATTACGCCCGTATCATCTGCGCAAAGGGGTTTAGCATTTGCCTATTCTTCTTGTCTCATGAACGGTAGAATTGGGGGGGGCGCCGAGACTCACATCCAAAGAGCAATCCACTGATGCCGGCAGCAAATGTGAGAAGCCATACGAAAAGACTCGGGCCCGATTGGCGTGCATGCTTCATGGACGCTGGTAGCACGTCGGCCTCCTCTTCCGCGTCCCGGTAGTCAAGCTCGTCGTCTCGGTCCTGTCGGCCGGCCATCAGCGGAGCATCGATTGAGTCGGGCATTTTGGCGGTAGATCCACGCCAAAAAGGTTTGGGTTTTGGGGGTGTGCGTGTGTGTCCTGTCTGTCGGGTCTTTATTTTATCATTGAACCTATCGCAAAGTGTCGAAGAGAATGCAAAGGAGAATCTGAAAATGCCTTTCAAGAGGCCATGCTGCGGAGTGCGTCTCGGCACCGTCGGTCGAAGGCGAATGGAGGATGGGAGGCGTAAAAGGGTAGGTGATGGCGATGCTCCGAGATTCCCTAACAGCGGGATGCCAGCCACGTTACGTGTTTAGAGTTGAGATGTCGAAGCCTCAAGTCCTCCCTGGGTCCGGAAGCTTGGGGCTTTGCGGGGCACTTTGTCACCCGGGCCCCATGCGCCCGCCAACTGTTTCGGGGATACTTTGGTGGTGTATGTGATGCGGGCACCGAGACAAAGTATCATCTTATCTCACGGGCCAGGCGGCGAGGGCCGCATCTATCGCCCGAACCAGTCAGCTTCAACACTCCGTGAATCCGAAACTCGGCAGCTGTTCACCGCCCTCCACCGCGAAGCACTGATCATTTACGCAACGGAATGAGGAGCCGCTCAGACGTCGTCATTTTTAGGATAACCGAGTGAGTCTCTTAGAGTGCTGTGGCTTTGTGTGGGGGTTTTTATAGATACCAGGTTCTGTAAAGGGGAAATTGCGACAATTTCAATTCAGAAAATGAAGCTGGTGTAGGACGGCGGAGCTGGGACTGCGAAAGGGACCTTGGACAGGACTCATGACCAGACCAGGGCCCATAACTCTAGATTTTGGATTAAACACAGAGTTGCAAAGTTTCAACGTTGGTTTGTCGCCGTGCCCTTTGCTCGGCAGACACATCCGCAACCTGGGACGAGTCGAGATGTAGGCAAGTAAGGTCTTTCGGAAACGTACTTTACGTACCTTTGATGTACTCAGATGGCGCAAGTTTAGGTGGAGGTCACATTTGGCTCTTCGATGGTTAGGTAGATGGATAGGTGTCTCAATCCTTTATGCGCCGCTTCAAATGTTCAGGTGTTCGCTTCAAGGAAGCCGAGCAAACCTCCGTAACTCCGTCGCAATGTCAACCTTAGTACGGAGTATGCTGCTTTGCAATCATTAATCATTGAGGTGTAATCCGAAGTTTCAACTTCAGATCAACACGGTTCTCCGGACTTCTTTTGCACGCTTGGCCATTTCGGGTGACCGAAGAGTTGCTGTTGCTGTTGCTGGATAAGGACCCACCGCAGCCAATAGATAGTGAGCTCGAGTACACGAGGATGTTGTACATTGAGTCCTTGATCGTGAGACCTTGGCTTCGGAAGTAGCTTTGAGTTTCACAGATCTCGACAACCGTCTTTAGTCCATGATAGAGTATTTCTCACTCAATCCCATAATATAAACATCTAATCGATTGTGTAGCGCGATAAGGCACGTCATGTCGCGTGGGTTTTGCGACCTTTGTGGGATGGACCGCATGGCTTGCCGGTGACACACTCACCATCACCAGCGCCCGTTTCTTTCGTTTTCCAAGACTTGCGGCGGGCCAATAGAGGTGTGATCAAGAGAGTCGACTTTTTTTTGGTGGCTTTCGTTGGAGCCCCGCCAAGCGAGCGACCAAGTCTTTGCTTGGCTAGAGGTAGCATGGCGCACCTCTGAGTTGCTCGTACATGAATGAAGCATCTCGTCGAAATGTCAAGAAGATATGCTCTCTTCTTATTAGATCCTAGTCCCTTTGGAATCTGTATTGAGTTTGCGAGGCATGGCTGTATCGACACTGAGCCCCGGTAAAACTTTTAGGCCCGGCCTAGCCCTTGGCCTTGAGAGCAACAGACTCCGAGGCCGATTGCTGGACTGCTACTGCAAGAAATGGGCACCTTGCAGCATGCGAGGTAATAAGGAAGCTTGGGTCGACCATAGGCAGTCACCGCAGGGTACATTAACCTCTCGGGCTACATGTACGGATACTCGTTGCAACTCATTAGTTTGTCAGATGTCAGATGAGGATGGTGCAGGGGGAGACGTTTGCGGGCCTAGCTCTGCGGGCGCGAAAGAGTCTCGCCCGGATCCTTGAGTGGACACAATCTATTCGTAGGAACGCCGGTAACCTATTTTTAAGGTACACAGAGAGTGCTTTTGTGCGTCCCGCCAAAGCAACGGTTTAATGGGCAATGAAAGGTGAACACGAGCAAGAGTTCGTGTACTGATTCAATCATCGTGAAGAGAGGAATGACAGCTTATGAAGCAAGCGTTGACATACGGCAAATGTCAAGTAATCCGGGGGATCGCCACTAGGGTGAGCGTCGACGAGCATGTGGAAGAGCATACATGTAGTCTCCAGTCGCCAGTGAAAGGGTCGTAGTAAGTGAAGTGAGTATGGGAGGGCAATGAGTGCGTCGATCTTGGTTTTCCAGGCTGTTGTCCAATTCTGTTTCCTGAGTTAAACATCTCTTATATCGAGTGAGAGGAGAAGTTGAGATGGCTCAAAAGCGGGCCCAGGGCCACTCCGAGAGCCTGGGACAGATCTGGCGATCGTGATTACCAATAACTGTCAAGCGCCAACTCGGCTCAGTCCCATCCATGTCAGGCCGCTGTCGCGATATGAGTGAGTGCTCTTGTCTTCTGGAGGAGATATCCAGCAATTCCGGCTTCCTTTACATAAGGTCCAAGGTGCCCTAAGCCAGTATGGCTCGCTGGAGGTAAGCGAAGTACCGGTACCTTCGTCCCCCTCCCGCTCAGTTGAGGAACGCACGCGGAGCAAGTCCGACCCCACCACTGCACTCGCACCTTCCATTGTGACCTTGCAGCAAGAGCAGCAGCAGCAGCAGCAGCAGCTTCCGTCTGGACCTCCCCCCGCCGCTCCCACCCTTCCTTCCATTCCTCTTCCCGTCTCGCGAGCCGACCTCCACTCTCTCCACTGACACCGGCCGGCGGACGTCAAGAGCCTGGCACTCCGACTCTCATCCTGGCAATTCACTTCTGCATCACAATCCTTCGCTACCGACCGCAACTTGGACACCAGTCATGTCATCTCTCCCGCTTCAACATCCAATCAAGCAAGCCTAGAGACACTCGATGGTTATCAAACGAACATGGTACCGCCGGGTGAATCGTGATGAGCAGAGGCCGGGGGCATGCTCATGCTCATGCTGATACTCCAATAGAGAATCTGCACTTCGCCTGCCTTGTTGCCCGCAACATCTCTCCTGGTGCAGCAGAATATCCGTACACTACCTTCCGGATATACGGGCACTTTCTCGATAACAACACCACAGAACGACTCCTGCCCCGGAATCTGCTGTGATCAGACATGGCATGGCACGATGCAAGGTTTAGCCAAGACAGCGAGTATCCAAGCGCCTGGTGCTCTCGAGCTTCTACGACCAAAATGCCCAAAAAAGCATACCCAAAACGGCACACTACGACCCTCCCGTGCCTCCCTCGACACTAACCATTGATCTCTGTGTCCCAACCCGTCCATTACTATTCGACAGTCGCCGATCGATGGAACCTCCTGTTGGTGCCGGGGAGCCTAATTGAACCGGGGGCTCGCGCAGGAGAGTGTGTGGGTCGAAGGAATCAGTTGGGAAATCCTGGCTCGCGGCCTGCTTCTTGCCTGGCAATGAGCCAGCCTGCCGGTGCCCACCGGTTGTACCGCCGCCCTCCCGGCGGCCAGACTTTGAAAACGCCCGCTCGTCTGCGCAGTGCAGTGCTCCTATTTGTCTGTTGGCTCCCCGAAGCCTGTTCACGGAGTCTGCGAGCATATTTCCCCTCCAAGACAGGTCAGGTCAGGTCACGTACGGAGCATACCGTACGCCCTATCGAATTTCTGCCATCCTCGCTTCTTGTCGCGCAACGATGTATGATACTGCCCATCTTTCAAGGCGGACGCAGCGACCGCATCCAAGCCACGAACACGTCTGAAGCTCAACGTTGGAAAAAGAAATGCTCCCGGAGTGGGGGTCTTTCTCGTCGACCCCTACCAACTGCAGTACGTCCTTGCGGATACCCCACCTTCGCCCACGCTGTACGCTGCGAGCCATGACGTTGGCCAGTAACCCCTGATAGAGGGGTCCCCCTCAGGGTCTTGAGTACGAGCCTACGATATGCGAGCCTGCGAGGTGCGAGGTGCGAGAGTCAGGGAGCGAGCTGGCTGCGCGATGACCTGATGCGACGAGCATCGTTGATGTCGCGTGCATTCTACATTCAGTCGACGCCAACGCACGCCAAGAATGCCTTCATTGTTCACCCGCACGGCATGGGGATCGGCCACGATGCGCTGTGGACGAAGCAGTGTAACAGCAAGAAAAGGCAAGCCCCCGTCTAGCAAGTGCTGACTTGCAATGTACGATGCCATGCACCCCGGGTGCGTGCGGCATCCCGCCAGCGAACTTGAAAAGCGTGCCTGTCAGGCTGCCAGAGCGAATTTGGCGCTTTTTGCCGAATAGACGACGGGCCAAGGTTAACTAACTAATACAGAAGAGATGGCTACTGATCCGTACCATATGGGACAACCATCACTCTCGGACTCGAAGGTTTTCTTATCTCGCCGCCAGACCGGCCAATGAGCTTACCACGTCATGCGAGCCACAAGCTCAGAGTTCCCCATTACGAGAGTGCCGGCAAAGTAAACGCAACTTTAGGAGAGTCAGGGCCAGGGGAGATATCTCACCGGGCACCTCGACGGGCACCTCGAATGTACCATCACCGTCTACACAGTACAATGGCCACGGCAGCGGCAGGCTTATGAGTAGGGGACAGGGTTCGGGTGCTTCGTACAAGTACAGGTACAGGTACAGGTACAAGCCGTCCCGCAAACCTCGTTCCCCCCCTTCTCCAACTGGAAGACGCAGACGGGGCGAGGGCACGCGAGAATGAGACTGATGGCTCATGCAACCGCGCTTGCGCCCGCAAGCCGTACGCCGGGGCCTTCTTCGCCTTCTCTTACTAGTGTGTTGCCAACCTTGCCCCCGCTATGCCGCCCGCTGCGTCCCCAAAGGCAAAAGCCAAAAACGCCCCATCCTGGGTGTGTGGACTTGCTGATACTGGGCAATTGTAGACGAGTGTTGGGGCCCCATTTGCCCATTGAGAACGGGGACCAAAGTACCTCTGCTTACGTCTTTGCGAGACGCGGTACAAGGGCTGCCGCGAAAGCCAAAGGTAAGGGTAAGCTGCCTTCTCTCTTTAACTGAGGGTGCCCAAACATGGAAGCAGATATGGACAGACGGACTCGACATGGAACTGACCACCAACCCGACACTTCCTCTGACCCCATGAAAATAATTCCGTTCCCGTCCAGTACCAATCTGATCTGCTTCGTCTCAAACATAAACCTCACACACTCCCAATAATATCTTTTTGCTGGACCTATTTTTGCAGCTCGCAGCTCTCAGCTCCCAGCTTTCAGCTCCCACATCCCGACCTCCGGCTGCTTCTCCCCCCCCCCAAGAAACGGGCTCTGAGGCACGCGGTAATGCAGCCTGTATCGCCAGCGTCCTAGACGGCAGGCACGTCACCGCATTTCAGGGGGCCAGCAACTGCGCGAAGCAACCCAGGACACGCCAAAAAACCCTCCAAGTGGAACATCGAGCCCGTGAGCCAGCTATACGCGGCTGACCCGACGTCTCCGCAAGGCTGAACAGTCCTCACGAGACCAACCTCTGGATTTTTGGACAACGGGCACCATGGGTCAGTGGTGGGATGCATCAAAGATTGACGCTACTGTCACGAGACAGTTCGTCTGTCAGTACCTCTTACCAGAGGAGATTGAGCGCCTAAGCCAGCCACTAGCTTTTGGTGATGGTTTGACGGATGAGACGTATTGGGACTGGATCAACAACAAGGCCAAGCGCATCTTCTTGATTCTCGTCGACCTCAAGGTCCCAGATCAGATCTTCGGCATCGTCGACGACTCATGGGACGACCATGACCTGCCCATATCTTCCGAGCATGTCGAGCGGCTTAGGTTGACGGCTCAAAGGGACGACAAGATTGAGCGCAAGTTTTTTTCTCGCCAGTTCACCTATCTGCTGAAGCCCTTCCAACGAGGCGACCACGTCGTCTTTAATGAGTACGAAATTGTTCCTCTCGAGATCATCGAGCGCAGACCGGCGGGGAATACCTCAGTAGACAAGGTCGTCCTCCCCAACTGTCCCGGTACAGTCTTTTACCGACGCCGCATCCCACTCGGGAACGGGTTCGGCCAGCTCTCCAAAGGCGAGTTCGTCGAGATCATCAATAGCATCAGGGGGATCCAGAATGACCACTTGGTATCGTATTACGCTTCATACACGCAGATCGGAGCGGCATACGTCCTCTTCACACCTGCTACCGACTCCAACCTGAAGTCTTTCTTTGGCAATACGCCATCCACCTTTAAGAATCTGTCAAAGAAGGAGCGGAGACGGACGATTATGAACTGGATCCTTTGTCTCGCTGACACCCTCGCCTACCTTCATAGTAGAAGGCTATGCCACGGGAACATCAAACCTTCATCTATACTCTTCACCAGTCAGCTCCACATCTTTTACTCGGATTTCACGAGACTAAACGCCGAGGTTTTAGCCGGTTACACGGACAAGAATTCGTTCGACCGGGAGTCATACGACTACGCAGCCCCGGAACAATGGTTTCGCCCGACAGGCGGTCCGACGAGTCCTTTGGGTCGTATGGCGACGATGGCTGTATCGACGTCTCCGGAGACGCACACCAACTTCTCCATCCCAAGGAGTGATAACCCGGGTAGCCCAAATGCGATGCTGAACACACCCAACCCACATCTGAACCCGCAAGCCGCCGACATCTTCTCGCTTGGCTGTGTTATTTTGGACTTGATGAGCTTCCTCGTCAAAAAGACAACAAAAAGTTTTGCCGCACACCGTGCTGCCAAGCACAAGACCCCCGGTCGTGGTGGTGCCGTATTGGATTCGTCATTTCACAAGAACCTCGGACAGGTCGAGTCCTGGATGTCGACACTAGCAAAGGAGGCGTCAAAGAAGGTCTCCGAATCCGATGGAGGCCTCGTGTTCCGAGGCATCGTACCCTTAATGCACATTGTTGCCCGTATGCTGTCGGCGAATCCGATGGATCGACCCTCAGCTGCCGAGGTGCAAACACAAGTGTACCAGTTGTTGACCAAATACTGCGACATTAAGGAGCCTCACTGTGTTCATCAATACGGCGGCTGGGACTTTGGCATGTCGCACTTGCGCATACAGCCCATCAGCCCCAATGCCGAACTCATGCCGCAGCCTATCCGACAGAACTCAATACCGCAACTGCCGCGACGTGGCAGTGAGAGCATTGGAAGCATCAGTCCGAGAGGGTTGTCCCATTCGAGAACGAACAGCAGCGGCGGTATGTCGAATAACAGCGGGATGAATAGTGCGGCAAGCAGCGATCAAGACCGAGACCTCGGGCCCGGGTTCACTGCTATTCGGAACATCCGGGTACCGCCGGTACGATCGCCCGGCCCGTGGGACTCGAGCCCCGGTGTCCAAGGCGGACGTAGCGACCAAGCTCCGGTGTATTGAGACACGGCGCCTCGACGCGAAGCCCGAATGTGTGGGCGAGGTACAACAGCTCATGAGCGATATTCAAACTTTTTTTTCCCCATTGTGTTGGCGCGGTCCCGATATCGATACCACACACCATACCGCCTGGGGTTTTGCATCAGAATCTCAATATGAGATAAAGAAGTGCGGGGAATGCGCGCTCGAATGGTCATGACACGAGATGTTTTGATGGTGATTTTTTTTTAACTCTCGTCTTTGTTGCTCAGCGATACCTCTGCCGCAATTGCCCATTGCAAATGGTTCTGCATACAAAGCAAGCCCAACCCTAGTGGAAAAAAAGAGAAGCCGAAATAGGAATGAAGATTCGATATTGAAATCATATACCCGTACATCTTTGTAATTGTCGAATGGTCCAATGGTTTTTTTCGACTGTGCGGGTTCCGAGCCGAGCCATGAACAGCGAGAGCCAAGGTGCTATAGGGAGGGCGGGGGCAAAAGATGGAGAAAAGAATGAATAGCGCGGGGATGAGAAACGACCGCGAGCGAGGGAGGGGACGAAGTGGTCCCTTTTTGTACGTAAGGAGCTTGCTAGCAATAGCCTTGCCCATCTATAGGGTAAATTCCGCTGATTGAATGGGCGAGAAATGGCATTATTCGTGACACTGGTTACGTGATGGCCGTGAATTCGTCGAATGGGCAGTTTACATGACAAACGGAATTCCAAAGAGGCTTTTTTCCAGCAGGGGGGTCTCACGGGCTGTGAGGAGGAGCGCGAGGAGTAAGGTAGGTAAGCGCGCAGGCGTGGTAAGGTACTAGGTTTTGAAGTGAGGCTTTCTCCCACCTTATTCCTTTTGGGGGTGTTGGGGGCGATGGCGGCGGCGGCGTGCCGCACGAGCTGCTGCTGCAACACTACAAAGTACGGTACTGGCTTTGACAGCAAATTGCAATGAGGTGGCTCATGTAGGTAGCAGTCTGGCACGCTTGTTGATTCGTCTGTGGACCACCTGGAGGACGAGAAATCTACGCAATGGGTTGATGGGAATTTCCAAGCTGCTCTGTCTAAGGTATTCCGGGTACTACGAGGTGCACTGCTGCTACTGCTCCTGCTCCTGCTGCTGACGCAGCTCATCCCTGCGAGGCGGATGAACCCCGCGTTTTGAAAGAGGGAAACTCAAAAGACAAACACATGCGGGGGGGGGGGGTTGGCGAGACTCAACATCCACGGGCGTGCAGCACGTTGGCAAAGTTTTCCAGGACAAGGGGGTTCGAGATTGTCGCTTTTCTTGGAGATACGGTCAATTCTGCAACGGATCCTGCACTCCAG